>SJYO01020080.1:73933111-74108712 GCA_006410555.1 Capra ibex
AGAACTCTTTAGACATACGTCCAGTCCTTCGTTGTCAATCTTGACCTGTACCTTGTTGTCTGACCAACGTTTATCCTTTTCCTCATGTAGTTCCGACATATAACAGTGGTACGAATAAATTGAAGATATGTCTCATGTAGTACTCTTTGCGACCCGACCTTCTTTGTGTTCGACCTTAGTTCTAACGACCCTCTTTATAGTTATTGGAGTCTATACGTCTACTGTGGTGGGAATACCGTCTTTCACTTCTCCTTGATTTTTCGGAGAACTACTTTCATTTTCTCCTCTCACTTTTTCAACCGAATTTCGAGTTATAAGTCTTTTACTTCTAGTACCGTAGGTCAGGGTAGTGAAGTACCCTTTATCTACCCTTTTGTCACCTTGTCACAGTCTGAAATAAAACTCCCCGAGGTTTTAGTGACGTCTACCACTAACGTCGGTACTTTAATTTTCTGTGAATGAGGAACCTTCTTTTCAATACTGGTTGGATCTATCGTATAACTTTTCGTCTCTGTAATAAAACGGTTGATTCCAGGTAGATCAGTTCCGATACCAAAAAGGTCATCAGTACATACCTACACTCTCAACCTGACACTTCTTCCGACTCGCGGCTTCTTAACTACGAAAACTTGACACCACAAGCTCTTCTGAGAACTCTCAGGGAAACCTGACGTTCCTCTAGGTTGGACAGGTAAGATTTCCTCTAGTTGGGACCCTAAAGAAACCTTCCTTACTACGATTTCGATTTTGGGGTCATGAAACCGGTGGAGTACGCTTCTCAACTGAGTAACCTTTTCTGAGACTACGACCCTCCCTAACCCCCGTCCTCTTCTTCCCCTGCTGTCTCCTACTCTACCGACCTACCGTAGTGACTGAGCTACCTGCACTTAGACTCACTTGAGGTCCTCAACCACTACCTGTTCCTCCGGACCGTACGACGCTAAGTACTCCAACGTTTCTCAACCTGTACTGACTCGCTGACTTGACTTGACTCGACTCGCTGAAGTGAAAGTGAAAGTTATTACAGCCATTCTTAAATTTCTCCAAATCATTGCAAACATTCTCAGGAAATAACTGATACGGTTTCGGAAACTGACACACCTAGTGTTGTTTGACATCTTTTAAGACTTTATATACCCTTATGGTCTGGTGGACTGGACGGAGAACTCTTTGGATATACGTCCAGTCCTTCGTTGTCAATCTTGACCTGTACCTTGTTGTCTGACCAAGGTTTATCCTTTTCCTCATGTAGTTTCGGCATATAACAGTGGGACGAATAAATTGAATTACGTCTCATACAATACTCTTTATGACCCGACCTTCTTCGTGTCGACCTTAGTTCTAACGACCCTCTTTATAGTTATTGGAGTGTATACGTCTACTGTGGTGGGAATACCGTCTTTCACTTCTCCTTGATTTTTCGGAGAACTACTTTCACTTTCTCCTCTCACTTTTTGTAAGGATTTTGCTTCTAGTACCGTAGACCAGGGTAGTGAAGTACCCTTTATCTACCCCTTTGTCACTGTCTGAAATAAAACCCCCCGAGGTTTTAGTGACGTCTACCACTAATGTCGGTACTTTAATTGAAAGGAACCTTCCTTTCAATATTGATTGGATTTTGTCGTATAACTTTTCGTCTCTGTGATGAAACGGTTGTTTCCAGTCAGATCAGTTCCGATACCAAAAAGGACACCAGTACATACCTACACTCTCAACCTGACACTTCTTTCGACTCGTGTCTTCTAAACTACGAAAACTTGACATCACAAGCTCTTCTGAACACTCTCAGGGAACCTGACGTTCCTCTAGGTTGGTCAGGTAAGATTTCCTCTAGTCAGGACCCAAAGTAATTTTCCTGACTACAACTTCGACTTTGAGGTTATAAAACCGGTGGAGTACACTTCTCAACTGAGTAACCTTTTCTGAGACTACGACCCTCCCTAACCCCCGTCCTCCTCTTCCCCTGCTGTCTCCTACTCTACCGACATACCGTAGTGGTTGAGTTACCTGCACTCAAACTCATTTAAGGCCCTCTACCACTACCTGTTCCTCCGGACCGTACGACGTTAAGCACCCCAGTGTTTCTCAGCCTGCACTGACTCGTTGACTTGACCTTGACCTTCTCAGGATGTAGTGTGTTTTGATCGGGGTGTCGTACGTACACCCTCCTCCCAATCACCCTTCCTCTCTCTGATCCTCGGTACTTATAGACTTTCATTCAACTCAAAGTTTACAAATCATTTCTCCTTCTACGGACCACATTCCTGAAAATTAGGAAACAATTACTGTACTATTTAAGTCCACTCTCAGACAACAAAAAGTGGTCCTGGACCTCGCATAAATGGTACTCACTCTTTCATTCTTAGGTACCGTACAACGAGTCACCTCCGTCGTACGAGGTGAGGTAAGTAGTCGGGACAGTAAGTATAGAGACTAAGTTTCTACGATTAGAAGTCACAAATTCGTCTCTAATTTTTTTGTGTGTTTGGAAACGAATACAGTATGTCCTCTCCTGTTCTTCTTCGCCCGAAATACACCCCTCGTCGTTTCTCGGGAGATCAGAAGCAACACCTTTAACAACACCAAAAATTTTTATCTGTTTTCGTTTCAGAAAGACAAAGACAAATGGTCTTTTGTCTATTTATACGACAGGGGACGATCCACCGTCCCCTTATTTTATGTCTCTATGATTCGTTTTCTGAAAGTTTGACTTTGTTGGTAGGGATTGTACAGGATTCACAGTGTTATCATTAGTAACCTTGCAAGCAACCAGAGAATTTAATCGAAAAAGGGGAATTAAGACTCAGAAGTACGACAAACCTTCCATGTCTAGTGTAACCGAATGGAGAAACTGTAGAAATTACCACTGTGTTTTACCCCTCTAAGTCACACCGTTTACGGCGGTAACACCACAAATGTACATTTAGTAATCATTTGGAGGTGTATAAGAAACGGAGATATGTCTATAGAAGGAGACCTTACCAAAATTCATACCAAAATAGACATCCTTTTCTGATAGTGTAATTTATGCCCTTATACTATGAGTTCGACATGAAAAGTTAACCGGGACTCCCTATCCCCTCATTTGTCCTCTCGTCGGAAAAATTTCGTGACGTCAAAAGTACGAAATGTTTTCGAGTCCTATAGAGAATTTATAGGTCTTATACTACAGGTACTAAAATACTTGAAGTAAGAAGCAATATATCACACGTCTTTTACATCAGTCACTAAAACGAACACACACAAACACACTCTCTCTCTCTCTCTGTCTCTCTCTCTATCAATTTGGTCGTTTATAGGAATCGGTGGAAACCTTCGTTCCTTTGTCCAACTATATGGATGGAAGAGTCAGTCAAGGACGACCGACCTAGGTGTCGAGGAATAGAGACAGGACAAAAGAAAGAAATGAACCATCTACCAAATGGAAAACTAAAGGTTGTTCCGTAAACCAAAGGTGTCTTGCCCGGTTTCTCCTGGTTCCTGAGTCGGAAGAATCGGTTGGATGTTGTCCGAAACCGGTACTACCTCCTAAACTAGTTCAGGACACTCAACCGGTACCTGGACCGTCGTCAGTGACCTACAGGCCATACAAGACATCGTTCACAACCCTGAAAAATTGGTTTCCGTCTGTGTTAGGATGTTTCCATCCTCCATGACACCGTTTCAATCTCTTGACTAGTCACCCCTTCCTTAAACTGAGACCCGTTTCACTGAATTTAACCAGTCGTGTGTACACGATACCCTAAGGTTCGTCGTGGAGACGTAAAAATCCTTAGAACCCAACACCAAGAACCTCAGGGTTTACAACTTTGACTAGGTGTGAGACCTTTTTCGTCCTTGAGTTCCTAGTCTCGTATAACCCGTCCTCTTTCACGATTTCCTCAATAAATAAAAGAGTGAGTACCGTGATAATTTTATAGTTCTCTAAAAGGAAGAAATCGAAATAAAAGAGACACTTTTAATGAAACTTTTACCTTGGACTCACTTGTAGATTGAAGTAAAATGTAGTGTCTAGGTTCTACTCCAGGTTGCTCGTATATAACATATAAGGAATTAGGTACACGAATTTCTTTTTATGGTTTTCTCCCTCACGACCCCTGACCCAGGAGAGTTGAGACCGTAATCTCAATTAGGGTTCGTCCGGTCTGGGTCCGTACGATCCGTTTGGCAGGAGATTCTGACACACTAGAGTGACCCCGACCCCGTATTAATTATATGTCGACCAAAACGACACTTCATGAGATTTAAAACTGAGTCTAAATAAACGACAGTAACAGTATTGTTTAATGGTGTTCGTACCGTCGAATCTTATCGTGTTTAAATAATAGAATATCAAGATATCCAGTCTTCATCTTGTATCAGAGTGGTCCGATTTTAGTTCCACAGACGGAAGGAAAGACCTCCGAAGACCTCTCTTATAAAGTGACGGAAAAGGTCAATTGTTCCCGGTGGGTGTAAGGAGGTGAGTACCATAGAAAGAGGTAGAAGTTATGGTCTTTGTCACTCAACTCAAGAAGAGTGAAGTGTAGTGAGTCTGGTAGAGAAGATAAAGAGAAGGGATAACCTCATATTAACAAAGTGTTACACACAATCAAAGACGACATATCGTTTCACTTTAATCGATATGCATATGTACAACCAATCAACGATTCAGCACAGACTGAGAAAACGTTGGAGTACCTGACATTGGGTGGTCCGAGGAGACAATTACCCTAAAGGGTCCATTCTTATGACCTCACCCAACGGTAAAGGAAAAGGTCCCCTAGAAGAACTGGGTCTCTAGCTTGGCCACAGAGGACGAACCGTCCTAAGAAATGGTGACTTGGTGGGTCCTTCGGGTATGTATGTGTATATAGGGGAAACACCACAAAGGAAGGAAAAATCCAATGACGTCCCGTAACTCATCTCAAGGGACTCGACATGTCATCCAAGAGTAATCAATAGATAAAATATTTATCATAGTTGTCACATATACACAGTTAGTGTTAGAGGGTTAAGGAGGGGGGGAAAGGGGAACGACAGGTATGTAAATAAAAGATGCAGACACAGAGATAGACGAAACGTTTGTTCTAGTAGATATGAAGAAGGTGAAAATTCCTGAGAACACTAATGTGACCCGGATTGGCCAATTAGATACTATTGGAGGTATAGAGTTTAAGTCGGTTAATTGTTAGAATTAAGTAAACAGTACATTGAATTGTATCAGAGTCAGAGGTCCCTAATCCTGTGTCCGTAGAAACCCTCCGATAATAAGACGGAGAGTATACCCCTAGTTCATAAGTTTCTTAATATAAAGTCTATGAAAGGAAGAGAAAAGAAGGGAAAGTAAAAATGGACCTAAATTTTAAGATAAATAACTCCAGACCTATCTACTTTACTGGGAAAATAAAGAAAGGAACAGTCTTTAGTTTCGTTCGTTTAATTAATCCCGGTTTTTTATAAGGACATTAAAAAATAAGGGAGGGAGGACCCAAAAGAGACCGGTCGTAGAGTCTTTGCCGATGTGACCCAAACGACTCTAGACCCGTTGCTACGACAATGACAGGGGACCCTGAGGCTTTGTGAGAGACGAATGATGACTATGTACTAAATTCTCCCATAAGTACTTGGTACGCCGCACCCCGTCTCCCCTAACAAAAGAACTATTACCAAAGGAAGAAACCGATTCCTTTCAGTTCTTTCGTTGAACAAATTAGCAAACCTTGTAGAAAGACAAGAAAAATAGAAACTTGTGTACAGTCGATTGGTATAATATAGGTAAAAGGACTTAGTTTTCTTATAGGACTTTGGACATGAGTCCCGTCCTTTGAGGGTCGATAATAAGACTCACATTCATTGTATGTTTCTCCTTCAATACTCTTTTTTTACTAATTTTACACTCATTGATCGTTAGATGAGACTAAAGTGAGGTTTGACCAAACGCTTATTGTACTTACTCAAATGTCTTAAAATCTCTAAAAAATTGTGGTCACGTTTCTTGAAAAGAAGGGGTACACAGGAGTCTTGTATGTGAGATACAAAAGAAAGAGTGATTCTGAAATTGAAGGAAATATAGATCATTACATAGGACTGTTAGAATATATTAGGATGACTCAATACCTTCTCGTCTGTAACCTAAAAAGTCGAAAGACTAAGTCCTTGTCCAGGTACTTTTCTTCTCAATTGAGTGGGGTTAGTACACCACCAATAGTCGATCCTGATAAAGAAACGAGAGAAACGAAGGATAGGTCCCACGGTTGGAGAGTTGTATAAGAAGTAGACCAAGACAAATCTCAAATGATTGTTGAGTTCATGATAATTGAGTCTAGATCACTAAAACTCTAAGAAACGTAGTCGAAGTATCTTAAAATAATGTTCTATGAATGTCAGTGCACAACATCCCTCTCTATTTAAGTCTGGAATTGAAGAATTAAATAGATGAACTGTAGGTTATAATTAAACCAAAACACTTCCTTTCTTTACCTTCAAAACCCACTCAAGTATTAAGTCAAGTCAAGTCAAGTCAGTGAGTCAGCACAGGCTGAGAAACGCTGGGGTACTTAGTATCGTGCGGTCCGGAGGGACAGGTAGTGGTCGAGGGCCTCAAGTGAGTCTAAGTGTAGGTAGCTCAGTCACTACGGTAGGTCGGTAGAGTAGGAGACAGCTCAAGTATTAATTTTGTTGATTTTTTTACGGGAAGACTATAAATGTAAGAAAGGGAAAACACATGTGAGTCAAAAACCAAATTAAATTAGTGTCTTCGAATTTTGTCAAAAATTCTTTCAAACAAAACACCTTGTAACTTTACAGTAAATGAAGAGAGAGGAACGGTTTTTTTTTTTTTTTAACGGGGGACAAATTAGGTTACGTATTTTATATTTACATAAAACTCAAGAAAATTTAAGACTGAACGGTCCTTGTTCAAGGTTTCAACTTATCATTGCCAACTTACTTTATATAAATAAAAGACCTTGTTTAAATAAGTTGTTTCCTTAAGAAAAATAATGTTTAAATGACACCCGGTCCCGGTCCATAAAATAAAATATAAAATCGAGGACGAGAGGAACGGTATCACAACCGACGTCTTTAATCCCACTCATTTATTAGAACTACTGAGTCGTCTTAACGGAACCCGAAGAGTGTTGTGGATACAATTTCCCACTAACACTCCTCATTTACTCCTAATTAATTACAGTCTACCAGAGGAGGTATACTTTTTGTTACCGGATTTTTTAGATCATTTACGACGGTAAAAGTACACACCTGTAAAACATTCATTCTGGAGACTACATTCTTAAAGTTTACACTGTAATTTATTATTCCGTGGGTCGTGGTACGGACCCACCACCATCTACGACTTATATCTTGGGTCACGACTGAATAAACCCAAGAATTAGTCCGACCTTTCCTTCCTTGGGGAAACGAAGACCGTTAACATTAGTGTCCGGGGACACAGGGCGTCGAAGACGAAAAGTAAAGACCTAGTTTGAAACACGATTAAGTAAATAGGTCTACAAAGGACGGAGAAACGCGTTTTTATGTATCGAGATAGGGAAATCGACAACAACGGTCCTCACTTTTGGACTGGTGACTTTTCTCCAGAGAAGGGATGTAAGTATGAGAGTCGGTTTAAGAAGTAAACCAACCATACGTGACACGACACGACACTGTTTAGCGAAGTCAGTACAGGTCGAGAAACGTTGCGGCACCTGACATCGGGTAGTCCGAGGAAACAGGCACCCTAAGAGGTCCGTTCTTATGACCTCACCTAACGGTACAGGATGAGGTCCCCTAGAAGGACTGGGTCTTTAGTTTGGATACAGAGAGTGTAGCGGACGTAACCGTCCGTTCAAGAAATGGGGATCGCGGTGGACCCTTCGGGGAACCAACTATTTCAGTGTAAAATTTGAGAATGTAGTCTCGAGAATGGATGTTTTACAGGTGTATACTTTTACCAAGTCAAGTCAAGTCAGTGAGTCAACACAGACTGAGAAATGCTGGGGTACCTGACGTCGTACGGTCTGAAGGGACAGGTAGTGGTTGACGACTTTGATCGACTTTGAGTACAGATAAATCACCACTACGGTAGGTTGGTAGAGTAGCAGACAGCAGGGGAAGAGGAGGACGGGAGTTAGAAAGGGCCGTAGTCCCAGAAAAGTTTACTCAGTCGAGAAGCGTAGTCCACCGGTTTCATAACCTCAAAGTCGAAGTTGTAGTCAGGAAGGTTACTTGAGTCCTGACTAGAGGAAATCCTACCTGACCAACCTAGAGGAACGTCAGGTTCCCTGAGAGTTCAGAAGAGATTGTGGTGTCAAGTTTTCGTAGTTAAGAAACCGTGAGTCGAAACAAATATCAGGTTGAGAGTGTAGGTATGTAATGATGACCTTTTTGGTATCGAAACTGATCTGCCTGGAAATAGTTGTTTCATTACAGAGATGAAAAATTATACGGTAGATCCAAACAGTATCAAAAGAAGGTTCCTCGTTCGTAGAAAATTAAAGTACCGACGTCAGTGGTAGACCTCACTAAAACCTCGGGGGGTTTTATTTCAAAGAATGACAAAGGTAACAAAGGGGTAGGTAAACGGTACTTCACTACCCTGGTCTATAGTACTAGAATCAAAGGACTCACAACTCAAAATTCGGTTGAAAAAGTGAAAGGAGAAGTGAAAATAGTTCTCCGAGAAATCAAGAAGAAGTGAAAGACGGTATTTCCACCATAGTAGACGCATAGACTCCAATAACTATAAAGAGGGTCGTTAGAATTAAGGTAAAAGACGAAATAGGTCGGACCGTAAAGTGTACTATATGAGACGTATATTCTTTTACCATCGTAAATGATCTAATAAAACGGTAGTAAAAGGTATACCTCCTCTGTAGACTGTAAAGTAATCGAATAAACAAACCCCCTCGGGGACACAACATAGAGACTCGAGTGTGGGTAGTCTAAGTAGTTGTGTGGTTTCACCCACAGTGTCGTAATGTAGTGATCATCTTTTTACACAACCCCGATATAAATAAAGGATTTCGACAGTATCGTTTTGTGGTGTTTAACCCACCGACTTTTTTTGTGTTTTTAAAAAAGAGAGTGTCAAGACGTCCGTTCTTACGGTTTTAGTTCCACAACCATCCGGGTACGAGGGAGACTTCTAAGATCCTTTCTTAACAAGGAACGACCAGAAGACTGAAACAATTGAATCTCGACGTAGTGAGGTCAAAGACGGACAACAGGACGGAAGAGAACACACACAGAGACAAAAGAAAAGAATATTTCTGTAGTCAGTGACCTAATCCCGGGTGGGAATAGGTCATACTGGAGTAAAATTGATTACTGTATACGTTTCTTGTATAAAGGTTTATTTCAGTGTAAGACTCTAGGACCCACGTGTACTCAAACCCCCCTTCATGACAAGTTCTGTCAAGTTCCAGTAGTGACTGGAAGGAGTGTACCGACTCGTAAATCAAAGCACAGGGAGGTCCGGGAGTGATTGACAGTTATTTACTAAGTTATGAAAACCCGTGTTTATAGATGTTTTCAGCACGTACACCAGAGACTAGAACCCTGGTTGAGAACAGACTAACCTTTCTTTCCTATGTACACCAACTTTTCTACCGTTGTCCAGTAGGAACCAGAACAAGTCTCGTTAGGGGGATGGGAGAAGGGAAACCTTCGTCCCCCGGAGGTGTGTCCGTACGTAGGTACTACCATTATATACCTGTGGGACAGGAAGTAGTCACGATATGTCTCGGATACGGGAGTCGGTGGTGTCTTACCCGGAGTTCGTAACTCTACAGACTAGGGTAGTGATCACACCAGGACTCTTTCAACTTCGTTCTATTGGACTCACTATACGTCGGGTAGAGAAGGTTCAGTAGGGGGTTTTATGTCGTTAAAGGAGATCATTGAGGTCACTACTGTCCGATTGACCTTTTCCGTTGGTATAACGGAGTTCTTCTCAGTCTTGTTGCTGTCCTTTCCCCAGTACCTACACCCTTGAGTTGTTAAGATCCTGTGTATCGTTGAGATTCCGAAACCGGACCCTTTAGTCGACCCTAAGAGTGGTCACACGAGATGGATATGTACGGTCCATACAGGAGAGAAGAGTGACGGGTGACTGACCAAAGGGGGATAGTCAGAGAAAAGGAGAAGGAGTATCAAAGACCACTGAATGAAAGAGGTATTGAGAAAAAGGAATAGTAAATAAGGTCGAGGTCGGGAGAGTATTGTGTAGAGTGTCAATGTTGAGGACGACGAATGACGAAGGGGGAGTCTAGAGGAGTCAAGAGTGTCCCTAGTCTGACCGGTAGACCGTGTAGAAAAAGTGTGGTCCGGAAACACCAGTCCCTGACCGGGTAGAGACCTAAGTGTAGGAAACAAGTTAGTGTTGGTACCGACACCCTCCCTACTCTTCATATCTTCAACATTTCTTGTTTTTGCAACGACGGTTCCCACCGGAGAAGTCGGAGATGTCAGGTACGGAACCGTCTATGGAATCAATTGTAGTGGGTGGGAGACGTCCAGTAGTCTCTCATATTGGCCCAAATAAAGGACGAAGGGGTAAGAAGACCGGAGAAAATCTTAACGAAAATTTTCGACACTACCATTTTCCTTAGGTCTAACCTTTTCTTCATTTTGAGAGTAACAAACATCTACTGTACTAGGAGATGTATCTTTTGGGATTTCTATGGTGGTCTTTTAATGATCTCAATTAGTTATTTACATCATTTCAACTTCCTATATTTTAATTACGTGTCTTTAGGGAACGTAAGGATATATGATAGGTTGGTCAGGTAAGATTTCCTCTAGTCGGGACCCTAAAGAAACCTTCCTTACGACGACCCCGACTTTGAGGTCATGAAACCGGTGGAGTATGCTTCTCAGCTGAGTAACCTTCTCTGAGACTACGACCCTCCCTAACCCCCGTCCTCCTCTTCCGCTGCTGTCTCCTACTCTACCGACCTACCGTAGTGACTGAACTACCTGTGCTCAGACTCACTTGAGGCCCTCAACTACTACCTGTCCCTCCGGACCGCACGACACTAAGTACCCCAACGTTTCTCAGTCTGTGCTGACTCACTGACTTGACTTGACTTGACTTGACTTGTTATCTTTTTGTCTTTCTCTATAACTCCTTTGTTAGGATAGGTGGTAACGTTGTTTTTCTTATTTTATGAATCCTTATTTAAATGAATTTCTTTGTTTTCTGAACACTTATCTTTTGATATTTTACGACTACTTTCTTTAGTTTCTCCTGTGTTTATCTACCCTCTTTATATGGTACAAGTACCTAATCTTCTTAGTTGTATCACTTTTATTCATATGATGGGTTTCCTTAGATATCTAAGTTACGTTAGGGATAGTTCGATGGTTACCATAAAAAGTATCTTGATCTTGTTTGTCAGAGTACTAAACATGCCCTTATGTTTTTTTGAACTTATCGGTTTCGTTAGAACTCCTTGATACTACCTTGATCTCCTTAGTTGGACAGGCTGAAGTCTGATATGATGTATCGATGTCAGTAATTCTGTCATATCATAACCGGGTCTCTGTCTTTATATCTAGTTACCTTGGTTTATCTTTCAGGTCTCAATTTAGGTGTGTGGATACCTGGAATAGAAACTGTTTCTACCGTTTTTATATATTACCTCCTTTCTGTCAGACAAATTGTTTACCACGACCCTTTTGACCAGTTGGTGTACATTTTTTTTACTTTGATCTTGTGAAAGATTGTGGTATGTGTTTTTGTTTGAGTTTTACCTAATTTCTAGATTTATATTCTGGTCTTTGATATTTTGAGAATCTCCTTTTGTCTCCGTCTTGTGAGAGACTGTAATTAGTGTCGTTCTAGGGAACACTGGGTGGAGGGTCCCATTACCTTTATTTTTGTTTTTATTTGTTTACTATGTATTAATTTGAATTTTAGAAAAGTGTTGTTTCCTTTGATAGTCAAGTCAAGTCAAGTCAGCGAGTCAGCACAGACTGAGAAACGCTGCGGTACTTGGCGTCGTGCGGTCCGGAGGGACAGGTAGTGGTAGAGGGCCTTAAATGAGTTTGAGTGTAGGTAGCTCAACCACTACGGTATGTCGGTAGAGTAGGAGACAGTAGGGGAAGAGGAGGACGGGAGTTAGAAAGGGTCGTAGTCTCAGAAAAGTTTACTCAGTCGAGAAACGTAGTCCACCGGTTTCATAACGTCGAAGTCGAAGTTGTAGTCAGGATGGTTATTTGTGGGTCCTGACCAGAGGAAATCCTACCTGACCAACCTAGAGGAAAGTCAGGTTCCCTGAGAGTTCTCAGAAGAGGTTGTGGTGTCAAGTTTTCGTAGTCAAGAAGTCACGAGTCGAAAGAAATATCAGGTTGAGAGTGTAGGTATGTACTGGTGACCTTTTTGGTATCGGAACTGATCTACCTGGAAACAACAGTTTCATTACAGAGACGAAAAATTATACGATAGATCTAATTAGTATTGAAAGGTAGGTTCCTCATTCGTAGAAAATTAAAGTTCCGTTTAACCTTCACCAGTTTGTCCTCTACTGTTTTCACTTGTAGCTGTAAAATCCTTAGTCACTTGAGTTTACCTGACCCTACCCACTTAACTTGAGTCTACTGGTAATATAGATGATGACACCCGTTCTTAGGGAATCTTCTTTACCTCATCGGTAGCATCAGTTGTTTTCTCAGACTTTACGTCATGAACCTACGTTAGGGTTTTTACTGTCTTACTAGAGACAAGTAAAGGTTCCGTTTGGTGAGTTATAGTGTCATTAGGTTCAGATACGGGGTTGCTCATTACGACTTCTTCGAGTTCAACTTACCAAGATACTTCTGGATGTTCTGGAAGATCTTGATTGTGGGGTTTTTCTACAGGAAAAGTAATATCCCCTGACCTTACGTTTTCATCCTTCAGTTCTTTATGATCCCGTTTAAATCGGAACCTTATGTCTTACTCCGTCCCGTTTCCGATTGTTTCAAAACGGCTCTCTTGTGTGAACAGTGTCATTCGTGGGAGAAGGTTGTTGCGTTCACTTCTGGAATGTGTGCCTGTATGGTCTACCAGTTATGACTTTAGTCTAACTAATATAATAAACATCGGCTTCTACCTATTCGAGGTATTTCAGTCGTTTTTTTTTTTTTTTTTTTTTTACTGGCCCTCGACTGACACCGAGTCTAGTACTTGAGGAATAACGGTCTAATTCTAAATTAACTTCTTTCATCCTTTTTGGTGATCTGGTAAGTCCAGACTGGATTTAGTTTAGGGAATACTGAGATGTCACCCTCACTCTTTATTTAAGTTCCCTAATCTAGGCTATCTCACGGACTTCTTGTCACCTACCTCCGAGTAACATATCCTCCGTCACTAGTTCTGGTATCACTCCTTTTCTTTACGTTTTTCCGGTTTACCAACAGACTCCCCCGGAATGTTTATCGATACTTTTCTTCTCTTCACTTTCCGTTTTCCTTTTTCCTTTGTATATGGCTAAACTTACGTCTCAAGGTTTCTTATCGTTCCTCTCTATTCTTTCGGAAGGAGTCTCTAGTCACGTTTCTTTATCTCCTTTTGTTATCTTACCCTTTCTGACCTCTAGAGAAGTTCTTTTAATCTCTATGGTTCCCTTACAAAGTACGTTTCTACCCGTGTTATTTCCTGTCTTTACCATACCTGGATTGTCTTCGTCTCCTATAATTGTTCTTCACCGTTCTTATGTGTCTTCTTGATATGTTTTTCTAGAAGTACTGGGTCTATTATTGTACCACACTAGTGAGTGGATCTCGGTCTGTAGGTCCTTACACTTCAGTTCACCCGGAATCCTTCGTAGTGATACTTGTTTCGATCACCTCCACTACCTTAAGGTCAACTTGATAAAGTTTAGGACTTTCTATTACGACACTTTCACGACGTGAGTTATACGGTCGTTTATACGTTTTGAGTCGTCACCGGTGTCCTGACCTTTTCCAGTCAAAAGTAAGGTTAGGGTTTCTTTCCGTTACGGTTTCTTACAAGTTTGATGACGTGTTAACGTGAGTAGAGTGTACGATCATTTCATTACGAGTTTTAAGAGGGTTCGGTCCGAAGTTGTCATACTATTGACACTCGAAGGTCTACAAGTTTGACCTAAATCTTTTCAGTCTCCTTGGTCTCTAGTTTAACGGTTGTAGGTAACTTAGTAGTTTTTTCGTTCTCTTAAAGTCTCTTTGTAGATAAAGACGAAATAACTGATACGGTGTCGGAAACTGACACACCTAGTGTTGTTTGACACCTTTTA
This sequence comes from Capra ibex, assembly GCA_006410555.1. Taxonomy (NCBI): domain Eukaryota; kingdom Metazoa; phylum Chordata; class Mammalia; order Artiodactyla; family Bovidae; genus Capra; species Capra ibex. The sequence goes on from SJYO01020080.1 coordinate 73,947,352, forward strand.
AGAAGTTCTCTACCCTTATGGTCTGGTGGACTGGACGGAGGACTCTTTAGACATACGTCCAGTTCTTCGTTGTCAATCTTGACCTGTACCTTGTTATCTGACCAAGGATTAACCCTTTCCTCATACAGTTCCGACATATAACAGTTTGACAAATAAATCGAATATACGTCTCATGTAGTACTCTTTACTATTTGACCTACTTCGTGTTCGACCTTAGTTCTAACGGCCCTCTTTATGGTTATTGGAGTCTATGCGTCCACTATGGTGGGAATACCGTCTTTCGCTTCTCTTTGACTTCTCAGAGAACTACTTTCACTTTCTTCTCTCACTTTTTCAACCGAATTTTGAGTTGTAAGTTTTTTGCTTCTAGTACCGTAGATCAGCGTATTGAAGTACCGTTTATCTACCCCTTTGTCATTGTCTGAAATAAAAAGACCCGAGGTTTTAGTGACGTCTACCACCGACGTCGGTACTTTAATTTTCTGCGAACGAGGAACTTTCTTTTCGATACCGTTTGGATCTGTCGTATAACTTTTCGTCTCTGTAATGAAGCGACTTTTTCCAGGTAGATCAGTTTCGACACCAAAAAGGTCATCAGTACATACCTATTCTCTTAATCTGACATTTCTTTCGACTTCTTCTCTCACGGTTGCTTAACTACGAAAACTTGACACCACGACCTCTTCTGAAAACTCTAAGGGAACCTGACGTGTCTCTAGTTTGGTAAGTTAGGATTTCCTTTAGTCAGAACTGATAAGTAACCTTCCTGACTACGACATCGACTTTGAGGTTATGAAACCGGTGGCCTACGTTTCCTGACTGAGTGAGTAAACTTTACTGGAACTACGACCCTTTCTAACTTCACCCTCCTCTTCCCCTGCTGTCTCCTACTCTACCAACCTACCGTAGTCGTTGAGTTACCTGTATTCAAACTCCTTTGAGACCCTCAACCGATACCTGTCCCTCCGGACCGCACGACGTCAGGTACCCAGCGTTTCGCAGTCTGTGTGACTCGTTGACATGACTTCACTTGCTACTAGGATATACGTTCCGTCGTTTTCTCTGTGTCTACATTTTGTGTCTGAACTTGAGACACCTTCTTCCACTCCCACCCTATTAAACTCTCTTATCGTAACTTTGTACATATAATGGTATACATTTTGTCTACTGGTCACGTTCAGACTTCGTATTTCGTCCCGTGGGTTTCCATGAGACCCCGTTGGGTCTCCTTACTTCACCCCTTCATCCACCCTAACCCAAAATTCTACCCCCCTGTGTATAAATGGGTATCGACTCAGTACAGCTACATACTGTTCACGGTAGTGTTATAACATTTCATTAATCGTAGGGTAATTTTATTTAATTAAAATTTTGTTTTTCGACACGGCCGTGAAGGGACCACCAGGTCACCCATCCCGAGACGTGAGGGTCACGTCCCTCAGGTCCAAGTCACACCACCCGAGTCGTAAACTACGTCACTAGGAAATACTTCTGGGTACCCTCTTTAAAGAAGGTACAGAATAATTGTTCAACTACACGAAAAGGACTTGTTGACCAAACCCATTCAGAAGTCTATATTACTTAACATATCGAGAGGTATAAAGGAACACATGACGGACGATCTAGTCTCGGATCAGACGTCGTTCAAGTGTACCGAAATAACAGACACAAAATACATGTAGAAGAAGTAGAATAACAAAATTCGAGATAAAAAAAGAAGCGGGATTAGAGGAACCAATAAAAGACAGACGGATAAAATGTGTCTTTTATATATAAAATATTCTTGACCTGTACCCTGTTGTCTGACCAAGGTTTAGCCCTTTCCTCATGCACTTCCGACGAATAAATTGAATGTACGTCTCATGTAGTACTCTTTGCGACCCGACCTATTTCGTGTTCGACCTTAGTTCTAAAGACCCTCTTTATAGTTATTGGAGTCTACATGTCTACTATGGATGGTGAGAATACCGTCTTTCACTTCTTGATTTCTCGGAGAACTACTTTCACTTTCTCCTCTCACTTTTTCAACCGAATTTCGAGTTGTAAGTCGTTCGATTCTAGTACCGTAGACCAGGATAGTGAAGTACCGTTTATCTACCCCTTTGTTACCTTTGTCACTCTTTGAAATAAAACCCTCCGAGGTTTTAGTGATATCTACCACTGACGTCGGTACTTTAATTTTCTATGAATGAGGAACCTGCCTTTCAACACTGGTTGGATCCGTCGTATAATTTTTCTTCTCAGTAATGAAACGACTGTTTGCAGGTAGATCAGTTTTGATACCAAAAGGGTCATCAGTACATACCTACACTCTCAACCTGATATTTGTTTTGACTCACGGCTTCGTAACTACGAAAACTTGATACCACAACCTCTTCTGAGAACTTTCAGGGAACCTGACGTTCCTCTAGTTTGGCAGGTAGGATTTCCTTTAGTCAGGACTTATAAGTAACCTTCCTGACTACGACTTCGACTTTGAGGTTATGAAACCGGTGGACTACGCTTCTTGACTGAGTAAACTTTTCTGGGACTACGACCCTCCCTAACCCCCTTCCTCCTCTTCCCCTACTGTCTCCTACTCTACGAACCTACCGTAGTGACTGAGTACTGTACCAGTACTTAAACTCATTTGAGGCCCTCAACCACTACCTGTCCCTCCGGACCGTACGACGTCAGGTGCCCTAACGTCTCAGTCTGTGTTGACTCGTTGACTTGACTAGATTAAAAACTTTACTCTACCTCATATTTAGTTAAAAAGTTATCTTTGATGACTTATGTCAACAAGGACACCGTCTATAATTTGTGGAAGAAAACGGTCGGAACTGATTTGTATAAAGGACGTGATACATACAGACTCATTATATTTAATTTACCAATATTTTCTTCTGTGGTAAGTGACTCCCGACCTCACCAACGTAAATTTACCCACGTCCTTCATACACCTATCTCACTCATTGAAGAGTGTCTAGGACTACTTGGGTAGTGGGTGGACAGAATCAAACGTCAGTTCGACTCAAACACGTTGGACGTTATCCTTGTACTACGAAAATCCTCTCTTCCGGAACTTTGACCCTAAGAATGAGGAGTCACTCCTGAAGTGAGTGGTGTAAATGACGTACATTTAAAATATTTCCTTTTTCTCTTTTTGTCATGACTTTAATACTGTGTGTGGTATTTTTACTAAGCTTAAATAACGGAACTCGAAAAATAAAATCTGAAAGTCTATATGTCAGTAAAATTTTTCCATAAATGTCAAGTTATATGTATTAAAAATTTACGGATAATTACCATGTGCTCAACAACAACAAGTCAGCGATTCAGTCTGTGCTGGAGAAATACTGGAGTACCTGACGCCGTGTGGTCGGAAGGGACAGGAAGTGATAGAGGGCTTTAAACGAGTTTGAGAACAGGTAACTGAATCACTACGGTAGGTTCGTAGAGTAGGAGACAGTAGGGGAAGAGAACGAGAGTTAGAAAGGGTCGTAGTCCCAGAAAAGGTAACTAAGTCGAGAAACGTAGTGCACCGGTCGGTTTCATAACCTCGAAGTCGAAATCGTGGTCAGGAAGGTTACTTTCAAACCTCAACTAAAGGAAATCCTAACTGGCCAAACTAGGGGAACGACAGGTTCCTTGAGAGTTCTCAGAAAAGGTTATGGTGTCAAGTTTTCGTAGTTAAGGAGTCGTGAGTCGGAAGAAATACCAGGGTGAGAGTGTAGGTAGGTACTGATGACCTCTTTGGTATCGAACTGATACTACACAGACGAAAAATTATGTGACAGATCCAAACAGTATCGATAAGAAGGTTACTCGTTCGTAGAAACTTAAAGTACCGACGTCAGTGACAGACGTAACTAAAACCTCCGGTTCTTTTACTTTAGACTGTGACAAAGGTGTAAAAGGGGTAGATAAACGCTACTTTACTATCCTGGCCTACGGTACTAGAAGTAAAAAACTTACAACTTAAAATTCAGTCGAAAAAGTGAGAGGAGAAAGTGGAAGTAGTTCTCCGAGAAATCAAGGAGAAGTAAAAGACGGTAATTTCACCGTATAGACTCCAATGACTATAAAGAGGATCGTTAGAACTAAGGTCGAACACTAAGTAGGTCGGGTCGTAAAGTGCACTACATGAGACGTAAATTCTCATGTATTACATGTAATATAGATTATTATTGAAAATTTAACTCTCCTAAATAGAATCAATCTATATTTTGTCCCTTTATAGGGACAGGACCAGACTAAGTTTATTAAAAAAAGAAAACCACAAAACTAAGTCCCTTTATTTAAGAACTAATAGATGAAATTACTATATCAAAAAATATTTATGGTGTAAAGATCGAGTAATGTGAGACGATGAAAATCTCTCTCGAGTCTCTTCCGTCTTAGTGGAGTAAACCTGAAAGTCTGTCTGTAAACTCCCACCTTCCTCTTCGTAGTATCACTCACACACGGAATCTTGGTTTTTCTAATCTGGTTTTTGTTTGTTTTTTTAACAGTAAACCCTAATTCAAATGTGACAAGTGAGTGATACTTTTTAGGTCAACAACAAATCAGTTATCCAACACAGGTTGAGAAAACGCTGGGGTGTCTGACATCGGACGGTCCGAAGAGACGGGTACCTTAAGAGGTCCGGTCTTATGACTTCACCCAACGGTAAAGGATGACGTCCTCCAAAAGGGCTGAGTTCCTAGCTTGAACTCAGAGGACGTAACCGTCCGTCTAAGAAATGGTGACTCGGTGACGACGACGACGACGATTCAACGAAGTCAGCACAGACTGAGACGCTAGGGTATCTTCCGTCGGGTGGTCAGAGGGGCCAGGGACCCTAAGAGGTCCGTTCTTGTGACCTAACCCAACGGTAAAGGAAGAGGTTACGCACTTTCACTTTTCACTTTCACTTCAGCGAGTCAGCACAGACTGAGAATCGCTAGGGTACCTGACGTCGGGTGGTCTGAGAAGGTAGTTACCCTAAAAGGTCCGTTCTCATGATCTCACCCCACGGTAGTGGAAGAGGCTGACTCGGTGATCCCTTCGGGTTTTACGTCTCAACTTACATTAATGGTAAAGGAAATGTTACAATATTTCTAATCCAGTAGGATTCGAAAGAGAAAGTCTTGTTTAGAGTACAAGAATACAAGAGTACAACGACTCCGTCTATAATTTTATGTAGACTTAATCCTACCTTGGGTGTCTAATGGTTTCTAGATATGACATCGTTTCTATGACCGAGAGGGTTTGTATTAATTTTATAATTATAGAACGGGAATAATTCATCACAGTATAGTTTTTGTTTCTTTTCCTTCACCTCAAGACGATCGATTTTTAATTAATATTCTATTTTTATAGTCTCATGGTTATGGAAATCAAGTTTCATGAAGATTGTACGAAATACAAATAATGGAATACGACGACGACGACGATTCAACGAAGTCAGTACAGACTGAGAAACGCTGGGGTGTTTGTCGTCGGGTGATCTGAGGGGACAGGGACCCTAAGAGTTCCGTTCTTGGGACCTCACCCAACGGTAAAGGAAGAGGTCACGTACTTTCACTTTTCACTTTCACTTCAACAAGACAGCACAGGCTGAGAATCGCTGGGGTACCTGACGTCGGATGGTCCGAGGAGGTAGGTGCCCTAAGAGGTCCGTTCTCATGACCTCACCCCATGGTAACGGAAGAGCTATAATGGAATATGACGACGTGATAAGGAATAATTGACTTACTGTGGTACGACTAACTTCGAGTATTTTAACATCAAAACCATTCACTGTCTAATCGGACTGACCGAGAACATTCTAACATTTGCAGTTTATTCGTACGAGACGTTAAACTGTCGAAGAAAAAATAGTTCATTAAATTGTTGAGGAAAAACACACATAGACACAAAGGGTTTCCTACTATAACCTTTTAAACCGTTCAACAACTACGTACCAAGAAAGTTGCAAACCTGTCAAGTGTTTCTAGCAATATTCTACTTCCTAAATTAAGCTAAGTTCGGGTCGGTCTCCGTTTAGATAGATAAACTTGCCCCTTATCACAAGACATTCTATGTCTACCTCGGGTCACTGGTCCCGGACAGGGGAGTGATGTCGAAATTCTTCAGATACTTCCATTTCCACAGAATAACGTGAACCCTCAGTCGTGTTGGGACACCTCTCTTTATAACAATAGAAATGAAATATCTATTTCTTTGACTTCGAATCTCTCCACTCCAATTGATTAGTCTACGGTGTTTGTCTCGCTCTTAGGTGGGTCCAGACTAAGATCTCAGTCCCGAACATTAGTCAGTGATCTATCCGGGTCCCGACCGTGTCCAACGGAAACATGACCCATCTCTTTTCCCTGGGATACCGTCGGATAGACCTGTTTGATCAATTTTTCATGGGAGAAAACAGGTCCGTCTCCTAACTTTCAGAACCTCTAATCTCGTACCCGACTTAAAGTAGAAGAGTTGGTACGTAGAAAAGTATGTTTACATCCGTTGTGGACTAGGATCCCCAAATCCTTGGGTACAGGTGTGGTTGGTAACGGAGAACGAACATACTCTTTATACAGTATCGATCGTTAGCGTATATGTGTATGTCCGAGAACACTAATTCTAACAATTAAATAAGTATCACGAAAAATAAATACAAAGTATCACCTGTGATTAAGTCAATGATAATACATCGCTAAACACTTTATGAGTCCATAATTTCCTCTCTAGTGGCAAAACGAATTTCAACTTCCGATGTCGACACGGACACCTTACTATATTAGACACAACAGGAGACTTTATCTGTTCTATTTACTGTGTTCTAACACAAAATGCAAGGAACCCCAACAATTGTCTTTTGTCATTTTGTGAATCTTCTTTCTACCTTCTTTTCTCTAGTTCCCATCTTTCTTAACCTCACTGTCTGTCCCTATTAAGAATTTAACCTTCTCTATCGTATCTCTTAAAAGAAGAAACAAATGGTATCAACTACTGTGAAAGTTAAGCGGTTGAACCTTCCCCCTCGTTGTCTTTCAAACTTTAACGGTTGGTTTTACCTGAACTTTTTATGTAGGATGTCCATTTTAAGTACGGAAAGGGTATCCGCAGAGAGGAGAAAGGGATAGCACAAGGGTATTGAGTCGTTCACAAAAAATAGAGTAAGATTTTCAGTGGGTCTCTTAGTTTCAGGACAGGTTAATTACATGGTCCACTACTATAAGTCATAAAAGAATAGACATTAACGTCCGTCGAAGTTTTCTTTAGTCTCTAACAACCAAAAGTCTTTATTCATTTAATAACTACTTTGTTGTTTTGTTATAATTTCCATTCAAATGGGAACGACTGAAGTCAGACCCCTCATATGACTAAGGTCGAAACATACCTTAGTCACACCTCCACACCTCTAACCCCTATAACAATTTCTTTTACTAAACGGATCTTTTATTGACACCCGTGTAAAAGTATCACGGACCTTCGTGGACACGAACGAAAATTAACACATCCCCAAAACATTAACACACATACAGGGAAAATCTGTACTAGAGTGGATGGGTTAACGGGTCTGGGTTAAAAGAGTTAGTCTTCAGTTGTTATACGTCGGGTCTCCTCCCAGGAGTGGTCTTGAGTCGATCCGACCGTGGGAATAGAGTCTGAAGGTCGGAGGTCTTGACATTCTTTCTTTGAAGTCAGTAAATATTCGGTAGGTCCTATACCATAAAACAATATCGTCGGACTTAATTCGTCTGAACTACTTTTAGTCAACCGGTATCTATATCTTAAGAACCAACTGTCAGAAAAAGAATTTCGTGAAAACAGTAGGGTGATAAAACATCGGAGGTATCAAATATCATTCTCAATTCGATAAATGAATAATTTTTTATAAACGTACTATGTCCAACGAAAAGAGAACGACGAAAGATCTAAGAGAGAGAGAGAGAGAAAAAATTAATTTTACAGTAACTGGATGTTTGATACAAACAAGGTCCACGTGTCGAATCATCAAGTCATAAAGATGTGTGCTTTATAACGGTGTTACATACAGTTTTCCATATGACAGACCCTTAAGTGACCGTTATGTCACCAATTCTGAGGTGTGAAGACGACGTCCCCCGTGTCCAAGTTAGGGACAAGTCCCCGGATTCTAGGACGTACGGTGTGTCGTACCCGTTTTTTTTTTTTCATATAACGGATACAAAAGAAAGTCCTCAAAATACCGAAGTCCAGAATATAAATTCAGAAAGTAAATAAAACTCAAATAAAAACATGTACCACACTCTTTCATCAATTAAAACTAGGGGAACGTACATCGTCAGGTCAAAAGGTTGTGATAAACAACCTTTTCAACAGAAAAGGGGTTACACATAATAACGGAGGAAACAGTATCTAATTAACAGATACATTCACACCCAAATAAAGCCCCGAGAGATAAGAAAAGGTAACTAGACACACAGACAAAAACATGGTGATGATGTAAAAAACTAATGACATAGAAACATCATATCAAACTTTAGTGTCGAGTACTATGGTAGTCGAAACAAGAAAGAGCTCTAACAAAACCGATAAGTCCAGAAAACAAAGATATGTTTAAATCTTAAAGAAAATGAAGACACTTTTTTTACGGTAACCATAAAACTCTCCCTAACGTAACTTAGACATCTAACGGGACCCCTCGTATCAGTAAGAATTGTTATAACTGAAGGTCAGACACTCGCACCATATTGAAAGATAAACGAACACAACTTGATTTAAAGAAAGTAGTCACAGAATATCAAAAGAGAGGAACTAATCTAAATAAGGATCATAAAATAAGAAGAACTACGTTAACGTTTAATCTAAAAAAGAACTAAAGAGAAAGACTATCCAGTAACAATCACATATCTTTACGTTGTCTAAACACATATAATGGAAACATGGAACTTTGAAATACATTGATCAACGAAAGGGGAACTACGAAAATTAAAACGGTAAAATTAATGTTGGATAGAATCACACCTATAGAAACCCAAGTAGAACAAACCCTGAGAGACACGAGACTTGGACCTACAGACAAAGGAAGGGGTTCAATCCCTTCAAAATTCAATAATACAGAGGTTGAAGAGAGAGAGAAGATCTTGGGGATCTCACGTTTACAATTATATGAACTACGACAGGGTCTCCAGAGAATTTGATAGGAGTAAAAAATGTTAAGAAAAAGAAAAGAGACGGTCGAACCCACTAAAGGTCATAAGACAGAAGGTCAAACGACTAGGTGAGGAGACATAGTAGATTAGATGACAACTAAGGAAGATCACATATAAATTAAAATCAATAACATAACAGATCGAGACACATCAAGAAATATAAAAGATTGAGAAATTTTTAACGACAGATACAAGTAGATAGAAAATCGAGTAAGTCGTCTCCTGTACCGTTGGGTGATGTCATAAGAACAGCCCTCTTAGGGGTACCTGTCTCCTCGGGCCACCCGATACCAGGTACCTCAGTGTTTCTCAGCCTCTGTTGACTCGTTTGATTCGTGTCGTGTCGTGTCGTAAAATAATCGTAGTGGAACTCGAGAAATAACCCATTTATTCATTATTAATAACGACTTTTCCGTTGGGTGAAGTCATAAGAACGGACCTCTTAGGGTACCTGCCTCCTCGGACCACCCGATGTCAGGTACCCCAGCGTTTCTCAGCCTGTGCTGACTCGCTGAATTGAATTGAATTATCAAGAAGATCCCAAAATAAGAACAGGAAAGTAAACCTTGTAAAAGGAGACAGTCGAGTAAAACGGATTGAAAGACAAAAATAAAGATATATAAGATAGTCAATACAAAGGGTCAAAGTCTCTACACCGGAATACATCCTCTACAAGATACCCCGGGTTGAAGAGAAACTAGTGGTCTCACTGCACAAGATCCTGACGGAGGAGACACTCGACATACCTGAAAAGACAACACTACTCCGATTGATGACATTCGTATGAACATCGGTCCCGACCGGGGGTAGGGTTAACCGACGGTCCGAGACGGAGAAACTCCTACGAGGAACGGACGACCGTTCGTCATGATCCAGGACCACGTCAACCGAAACACTAAGTCCCCAAGGGTCCTGATCGCGACCGGGTAATCACTCACCCAGACTCAGAACCCGGGAGACCACCTACTCCGACCCAGGGACTTACTGAACCCCTAAGTACCCCAGAATCCCGTAGTCTTGACGACCACTCACCCCGACAAAGGGTCTTGGTTAGTAGATCTCCCTTCTAAGGTCTTACCGTGAACGGTCGTGGCCATAGGAGTACCATCTTACTCAAGGATTTATACCGACGACGGTCGTGGACATAAGGGTCCCTCAAGGATCAAAGAAGGATGGAGAGACCCTTCAAGATGTTCTAATCGTTCACCAGATTGGGTCCTAAGAAAGTTTGATAAAGAAGGCGGGACCCAGAATCTCGTACATTCTAAAACATGTACGAGAAATTCTCATCTCAGAGATAAAAGATCACGGGAGATTGAGAGGGTTTTCATTAGGGGTGACCGGAAGTTTCGCAAACTGAGACCCCCGAGTAGAAGGATCACGTCCTGACGACTCGATTCCTCGAGTTACACCCCGAACATGGGGAACGAGGAACCCCTCTTGAAGACGATGACACTAATAGGAGAACAAACACCCAACAGATGGCTCACTCATACCCAAAATTGAGATGACGAAAAGACGGGGAGGATAAATAGAGTAAAATCAAGGAATAAGTATAGAAATCAACATCTATTGGAAAAGACGATTAGAAGTCCACAAAGAATAGTCATCAACGAGATATTTATCAGTATTAAAACTACATCAGTACTTTCCATACCAGAAGGATTAGACACTAGAACACCAGAAGGATTGGACGGTAAAATCGATAGAGATGAAAGAAACAGAAAACTGTCAAACTAGTATAATATATATCCACCCCCCAGAGACTTAAAAATAAAGACCTCAAAAATCTAGTTGAACTTACACATCTAATCGTAAAAAGAAGCTTAAAACCTTCACAAACCGGTAATAAAGAAGTTCATAATTAAAAAAGTCAGGGAAAAAGACAGGAGACCCTGAGGACAATCCACATACAACTATACGAACAACCACAGGATGTCCGAAAATTTCGAGACAAATAAAAAAAGTAAGAAAAAGAAAGATAAGAAGTTTAACTCATCAAAGTCAACTGGGTACATATTCAAGAGACTAAGAGACGGACGAGTTTAACCGATAACTTGGTGACCTCACTTAAAAAGTGAGGTCAATAATATGAAAAGTTAGGTTTTATAGATAAACCAGGAAAATTTCATATTAAAGAGAGAGAAATATAAAAGATAAACTACTCTCAAACAAAAGTATGAAATCAAGAAATATATACCAAAGGAAAGTAAGATTTGTAAAAAAAAATTCAACTAAATTTCAGAACCAGACCCTTCACGTTATAGAACCGAAGGAGTCCCTGTCAAAGATAACTGAGGAAAAAAAAGGACATATACCCAATACAAAAGAATAAAGAGACATACGTAGTATTAAAAAGAAACCTTTTACCTGTAAATTTTACTGTATTACACCGTTGAGACCTTTAGTCTAAGAGGAGATAGAGGTCACAAACGCCAACAACGACAGACACCAAATAAATCACTGAAAATACTTTATTAGGATATTTTAGGTATAAGTAACAGTACACACCAGTGACTTCAGACCAACCAAGTACCAACCCGTCTTCAAAAGAATTTGTAGACTTTAGTTATTTGTAAGACCAGAAACGGTTCCTTAAGACACACCTGAAATCTCGTGTTGAAATTATGAGTCAGTCTGTCCACTGTTAAAGGAATCGGAAGTGAATAAAAAACATGTTTCAGAGTTTTAGTCGACTCCACTCTCGTATTACAGAAGATTCTAAAAAGGACTCACACACGTGTTAGGAACCGTACACGTGTTACCGGAAGATCTTAGAGGTCTTATAAACCTCAAAAAGTTTTGGTACCTAAGAATGCAAAAAGAAAATGAAAAACTAATAGAATAAAAACGGGGTCGACAATAGGTCACAGAGTTCGTCGGTTCTTTAATTTATTAGTGGAGATCTATAAAAGAGTTTCCCGGGACCCTTTTCCGAAAAGTGTGACTCGTTCGAGAACCGACCAATTATTTCTGTCGGAACGTTCATCCTATAAGGTTCCTTGGGGGGTCTGTTAGTTTATTACTGTCAAAAGACCCTTACTCTGAAACTTCCCCTAGGGGTAAGACGAGGGAGGATCTCGACGGTCGAACGATTAAAAGTGGTACTAATGTCCGACAACCAAAGGTTCCGACGGTGATTCTTTTTCCTCATCTTACCCTGATCCCATTGATTTTGTGGTGTTTTGTAAACTCCTCACTTAAAAACCTCCAAAAAAAAAAATTAGGGATGTGGCAAAAGTGTCCACAATAAGTGACATAAGGGAAATTAGTGATTTTTAGTAGAAACTCATCCGAAATAGGAAGTGTACACAGAAGAGTTCACTATAACATATCCTTTTAGGTTTTGTTTGAAGTAGGTAACTCAAGGTTATAAAGAAAGTTCATTACAACGATCCCAATTCCTTACGATCAAAGTACCCTTTTTGGATAGAGGATAGTAAATATGACCGTTGTCAAAAACAACAAATCACTCCTTTTAATATATGTGTACCTTTCTATTGAAACAGGAGTCTCTGAATCGTCATTACTTTGGTAAAATGTGAGAAAGACACAGAGGAGACCAGCACTCGAACAGTCCTCCTACACACCCTCTTACACGTAGAATTTTACACTTTTTTTCCATTTGATTCTTCACGCTGACCTTTTGATCGTGTAGTTAAAGGTCAGTACTGGTTCTCTGGATTCAAGAACTAAATTTAACATTCGGAGACGGTCCTTTACATTGTTCTAGTACTTCAATTAAAATTAAATATATTTCCATTCTACCCCCTTTCTATACTAAATTCAAACGGAAACTTGACAATTATTATACGATTTATGTACAATACCATTACCTTATACTCATGAGACCTCCGTATTATGTCTTTCTATATTGTTGGCATCATCCTTTTCAATGAATAAAGGGGGTCTTTGTTTGTAAGATTAATGTTATAACAAGATCTTTAGGAATGAGAGATCTAATCACAAAGTGTTTCCCACCAAATCCCTTTTGAACGTGACCTTAACGAACTTCTCGAAGTCAGTTTACGTCCAAAGACCCAGGATCGGATCTTGACATTTTAATCCTAACGATCCCAAATACGAACCTTTATACGTAACATCAAATAAATTCAAAGACCCTTCTTCGGAATTTGTAAAAAATTTTCTCGAAATAACTTTTTTTTTATGTCGAAATAACTCCATATTAACTGTATTATTTAACGTGTATAAATTTCATATGTTAAACCATTTACAACTGTGTACAGATGTGGACATTTTCGTAGTGGTGTTAGTTCTATTACTTGTAGAGAAAGTAGGGGGTTTAAAAGGAGTACAAAGAAAAATAATGGAAAGAGAACATGGAGAAAATAGGGAAATGTCGAGAGGTTCACTAGTGACTGGAAGATAGTGTTATCTAATAAAACTTAAAAGATCTTAAGGTATTTCTTTGTATCGTAGATGAAAAAAACCAGATCAAAGAGGGTGAATCGTATTAATAAAACTCTATGTAAGTACAAAGAAACGCGTCGTTATCATATAAGGAAAATTGACGACACATCTCAAGGTAACAAACCTACATGGAGTCAAATGTATAGGAAAATGGAGAATTACATATAAACCAAAGAAAGGTGAAAACTCCACGATTGCGACGAAACTTCTAAACCCATGTTTAGCAAAACGTCTGTATACAAAAGTCACAAGAAGCCATTTATGGATTCTCACATTACCAATCCAGTATACCGTCCACGTACAAATTGAAAAATTTCTTTAACGATTCGAGAAAAGATTATATCAATATGGTAGAATATGAGGGTATCGTCATATACTTTCAAGGTGAACGAGGCGGTCGTGAACCATAACAGTCAGAAAAAAAGTAAAATTCGGAAGATTATCCACACATCATCGTACAATGACTCCAAAATTCAACGACACTAATTGCCAACTCGTAGAAAAACACACGAAGGAACGGTAGGTATATAGAAGAAACCACTTCAGAGACAAGTTTAGAAAACAAGTAACAAAAGAATAATAAATCAAAACTCTCAAAAAATTTTTATATAAGACCTACGTTCAGTAAATAACTTATACATTAAATGTTTATAAAAGGAAGTCATACATCGAATCAAAAAGTAAGAGAAGTCTCATAGACAAATCCTCTTCTTCTAAAATTAAAAATACTTTAGGTTATAAAATTTTTAATTCTAGTATCACACCCACAATACACATTATTTATAAACAAATTTCTATTGTTTCTAAGAGAGGATACAAAAGCGGATCTATAAAGTATCAAGTTCAAAATGTGAATCCAGAGACTAGGTAAGACTCCCTAAAAATACCATAAACGATACTTCACAGTTAGTTTCAAGTCAAAACACGTGTAATTACTAACAAGATGATGGTAACAACTTTTCTGAGAAAAAGGTGGTTAACTGACAAATATATACACGTAGATAACGACCTACGAGATAAGACAAATTAACTAGATCAAAAGATAGAACTGTAGTTATGAAATGATAGGATCTAAAGACATCAAAATATCACAGATTTTAGTCTAACAAACTTAGAAAGTTGTAACAAAAAGGAAAAATTTCAATAAAACCGATAAGATATAGAAAATGTAAAGACACATATAAAATCTTAGACAACAGTTAAAGATATTCTTTGGAACGACCCTAAAACTAATCTTCACACATTTCAGATATCTGGTTAAACCACTAGTCACGATAGAATTGTTGTCACTCGAATTAGATGTTAGATTTAAAATTGATCTAGTGGGTTAAGAAGAAACGGGGTGTCTTTTTGTACAAACAACATTCTAGAACCATAAGTAAGTCAATTATCGAGTCTTTGTTTAAATTCAGAAGGAGTTCGGGATCATGTGATACGAGATCCAACACTGTCTTTGCATTTTATATCTATTCTTCGTCTTTGTCTGGGATCGTTCATCAAATCTGACTTTTTTCGTTAGTTTGACTTGACTTTGTAGCCGGAGCTCCACACCAAGGTCGGGGAAAGTAGAAGTCTGTCCGTTTGTCTCCCAATTAAAGTGTGTTGAAAGGTCGTCGTCTTGGTTCAGGGGACTCGGACCGAGAGGTTCTTTCAGACTACTTTACACAGAATTTCACTACAGTTGTCGTTCCCGAGATCCTTAAGTCTCTCCGGAGACGTGGGACACTGACTCACTCGTCCTCACCCGGAACCCGACCAGGGACTCTCCTCTACTCTGAGGCCCACCTTGTGTCTGTGTCCCTGTAGTCCGTTATCCCCTCCCTCCAAGGAGTCCGTCCACCAGTCTAGTCCTTCCAGTCCTGGAGTCGGGGTAGTGAACTATGTCGAGATGTGGGACTTCGGATATACGTCCAGTCCTTCGTTGTCAATCTTGACCTGTACCTTGTTGTCTGACCAAGGTTTATCCTTTTCCTCATGCAGTTCCGACATATGACAGTGGGATGAATAAATTGAATATACGTCTCATGTAGTACTCTTTGCGATCCGACCTTCTTCGTGTTCGACCTTAGTTCTAACGGCCCTCTTTATAGTTATTGGAGTCTATACGTCTACTGTGGTGAAAATACCGTCTTTCACTTCTCCTTGATTTTTCGGAGAACTACTTTCACTTTCTCCCCTAACTTTTCCAACCGAATTTCGAGTTGTAAGTCTTTTGCTTCTAGTACCGTAGACCAGGGTAGTGAAGTACCCTTTATCTACCCCTTTGTCACCTTTGTCACAGTCTGAAATAATACCCCCCGAGGTTTTAGTGACGTCTACCACTGATGTCGGTACTTTAATTTTCTGCGAATGAGGAACCTTCCTTTCAATACTGGTTGGATCTATCGTACAAGTTTATGTCTCTGTAATGAAACGGTTGTTTCTGGGCAGATCAGTTCCGATACCAAAAAAGACCACCAGTACATACCTACACTCTCAACCTGACACTTCTTTCAACTCACGGTTTCTTAACTACGAAATCTTGACACCACCACCTTTTCTCAGAACTCTCAGGGAACCTGACGTTCCTCTAGGTTGGTCAGGTAAGATTTCCTCTCGTCGGGACCCTAAAGAAACCTTCTTTACTACGATTTCGACTTTGAGGTCATTAAACCGGTGGAGTACGTTTCTCAACTGAGTAACCTTTTCTGAGACTACGACCCTCCCTAACCCCCGTCCTCCTCTTCCCCTGTTGTCTCCTACTCTACCGACCTACCGTAGTGGGTGAGCTACCTGTACTCAAACTCACTTGAGGCCCTCAACCACTACCTGTCCCTCCGGACCGCACGACACTAAGTACCCCGACGTTTCTCAGCCTGTGCTGACTCGTTGACTTGACTTGACTTGACTTGATTTGTGGGATGTTACACCGTAGGGATGTTACGGTGTAGGGTGGGAGAATTGATTTCCCTTAATGTCTCAGTCTCTCCGACACCCGACCTTTCTCTTCTCACACTGGGAACGTACCCTGTATCGTCGTGTCCAGTTCCTCCCGTCGTCCGTGGCACCAAACCCTGTTGAAGATGTGTATGAAGGGAACACCGGACTGGGGGACATTGGTCCTCCGGAACCATGTGGTTTCTTCTAGTCCGAGTGACCCTTCCCCGAGACCAGTGTCTACCGAAAACGTCCCTTCGTACCACGGACCATATTACAGAGAGGGACACGACCGTCCGAGGTCTCGGTTTCGTCCTTTAGATCCGACGTCCGGGTAGGATCGTGGACCCGTTGAAGGTGGACAGTGTACCCATTACTTCCACCTGGGTCCTTGGAAACTTTTAGTGGGTCGACGGAGGTACAAGTCACTACTGGACCTCGGTCCGAACTCTCCAAGGACCCATCTCACCTTCATTTACTCTAACTCTCTCTCCCTCCATTTGGAGGTCATAGTATGACTCCGTAAACCGAAATTGTGTTCACATCCACCGCTCCCGACGACCTCCAACTCTGGACCACGACAAGAGTGTCCGACCTTGTTGTGGGTTTACTTCTTACGTCAAGAATAGTGACAGGGTCTTTGAGTACGACAAAGGGAGTGGTTCAGTCCATTAAACCCGAGTCCACCTTTTTTACTCGTGAATTACACATGTAACGAATAAGGAAATAAGTCCCTTGAGTGACATCTTTGGACCTACCTGGTTCTCAGATCCGTGTGTCCCTTACCGTCCTACCGGTCTCTTCACCCTCCCTACGGTCCGGGTTCATTCGGTCCTGACGTCTTTCCAAAAGGTTTACCGATCCTTTTATTCTGGTTCTGGATGTGTGAAATTACGTAAAAATATCATAAGATACACAGACGACGATGACGATACAGTGAAGTCAGCACAGGCTGAGACGTTGGGGTATCTGCCGTCGGGTGGTCCGAGGGGGCAGGGACCCTAAGAGTTCCGTTCTTGTGACCTCACCCAACGGTAAAGGAAGAGGTTACGTACTTTCACTTTTCACTTTCACTTCAACAAGTCAGCATAGGGTGAGAATCGCTGGGGTACCTGACGTCGGATGTTCCGAGGAGGTAGGTGTACTAAAAGGTCCGTTCTCATGACCTCACCCAACGAAAACGGAAGAGGTAAGATACACAGATGTACACATATTTTAATTGTACATTTTAGATAAGTTTGACCGAATACAAACTCTCAAATTTTCACTTTCACAATCATCGAGTCAGTGTAGACTGAGAAACATTGGGGTACCTGACATCGGGTCGTCGGAGGAGACAGGTACTTTACCAGGTCCGTTCTCATAACCTCACCCAACGGTAAAGGATGAGGTCCCTAGATGGGTTGGGTCATTACCTTGGCAGCAGAGGACGAAAAGTCCACCTAAGAAATAGTCAACTCGATGGTCCCTTCAATACAAACTCTCACGACCCAAAAAAATTTTAAAATAAGGTTCCTTCAGATGTCAAACTTCGTTCGTGATCCACACATGAGTAAAAAATTCTCCACAGGTCACAACGTCTATCAAAGATAACTAAGATTTATTAATACACACAAGTCAATGTTTCAGTACAGACTGAGACGTTGGGGTCTTGACGTCGTACGGTCCGAAGGGACAGGAAGTACGAGAGAGTCTCAAACGAGTTTGAGTATAGGTAACTCAGTCACTTCGGTAGGTTGGTAGAGTAGGAGACGGTGAGGGGGTAGATGTATCGACGAAAGTAACTAAAACAAGTAGTGAATCGCATAATGTTCCCTAAAGGTTAATTCAAAATTAATTCAAATTGAAAAGATTAATTTTTTATAATCGAGGGACCGGGGTGACGGTCGGAGGTCGTAGAAAGGGTTATGATCCAACGACTCAACGTCAACTCAGTATGGATGGTAAAACTTTGGATGACATTTACGAAAACGGAGACCGACAAAAGAGATTGAAAAGATACCGGAGGTTAAGATGAGGATCACAGTGGACCGACGGGACGGAGGACGAAGTGACTGATCCGTTCACATGGGAGACTACAATTAAGTAAGTCGAAGAGAGAAAGATGGGCCTTGAGAGGACTAGTAGCAGGAAGGAGAAGCGTAAGGAGGAACAGGCCTCCTCCTATGTGAGTATGAAGAAAGTCCCAAGTCAAGAAAGACCACGAGGAATGGGTAGATAAGGACGGGTGAATCTTTGAGAGGTAGAGATTAAGGAGAGGGACAAGGTTCCGTGAGTCCTCCATGGGTTATTTGTGAACGACTTATTAGGGCATCGGACCCTAGGTCAAGTCCATGTCGGACGAATCATCTCCGAGGGGATTTTATTTCTGTCTACTATCACTGCCCTTCCCCACTCCCGAGACCACCTGTCGGCTCAGAGAAAGGGAGGAGAGACATGAGTGAGGGAATTCCTCATGGGGATAGTGTCATAACTTACACGACATAATATTAAAATACTACACAAATTGAAAAAGAGGGGTGATCTGGTACTTAAAAGAGATCCCCGTGTCTCCAACGGAATAATCAAAATCAAAAGGGGTCCGAAGTATAATATGTTCTTGGACCGTGAGTCCATCTCCGAGTCATTTACAAATCACCTATTTACTTTCTTGACTGACTTATTAGTGTAGTCCGATCGTTTGGTGAGACATTCTTCTCAATCCTCCACTATTCGAAATCGAGTAGAGTAGAGAGGGTAAAGTTCTAAACGTCGGTCAATCCACAATTGACACATTAGACCGTCCACCTTAGGGAAATTGTAAGGAAACAATTTACAGTAGGTCTCTAGACCCCGTTCAGAATCTGGTGTCCAACTCCTCCTTATCCTTCGTCCAGGTATTTCGAAATCGACCCCTTTTAGACCACACTCGGTTATGGTGAGGACGGCATCTCTTGGTGACATCCCTCGAGTGTACAAAAAGAGATTTCGTTTCCGTTACTTCACCTTAAACATGGGACCTAACTTTTATACCTTTCTCGATGGTCATCGTTCCTTCTGAATCAGAGGTCGTGTACATCCTAAGTTCTATTCTAGGTCACCATCTCACCTCGTACTTTAGTCATCCCCACTGCGGTCGACGAATCTTCGACTCCTTCTATCATGGGTTCTTCTTTCCATATTTTAGTTGAAGGACAATAAGTAAACGTATCTAGGTCAATCCGGTCTTACTTTTACTCCCGTTTATAAAGTGTAACTCTTCATTAAAGGAGTAACCTTCTCGACAGGAGAATTCCTTTACCAACATCCGATTCTCGTAACGGTCGTACGGTGACGAAACCTTCTTTCTGTGACTTACCCCCACGACATGAAAAACGAGATAGACCCTAAATACCTAAAGTGGAGGAGGGTTTCGAAAGGGACTTTTCCAATCCTTGTGAAATAGTCAGTCAAAAGACCATCCGTCTTTACCCGTACCCCAGTTTTTCTTTGTTTACACCTCCGTAAAAATATAAAACGTCAAATTACCGTACTATCTAACACACAAAATCCCTGGACTTACACGATAAAAATAACAGTAAAAAAGATAGGAACTGATAAATTTCTATTAGAAAGGGTTTTACGGAAGAAATATGAAAAAGACGACGGATATTAACTTCATAATCCTTAAATCATAAACTCTAAAACCAAAATCTAATAGTACACTAATCAAACCACCGTGTACTCCCTACGGAAGTCGGTATATGAAATAAACCTTTTCCGGAGATTTTCCTCAAAATCAAGTTTTATGTAAATAACTCGTGGATATTTAATGTTTTTCGGTAATTGTTTTGTACATGTCGGGTGAGGATGAGGTCTTGTTCCGATTGATCACATATAAAGAATAAGTCTGAAGATCTCGGAACCTACGATTATTCGTACTTTACCGTTCAATTGTCCTTCTATCGGTGTATTAATTCTTTAACTTATAAGGTAAAACCAATTGTTTATAATTACCGTTACCGTAAATTAATCCGTCAGGAAGAGTTAATCCCACATATACACACAATATTTTAAAATATAAACTTTTTACTTTTTACTGTAAAAGAATAATCATGTCTAGTCTTTTTCATTCCGAACTCTTTTTAATACCGACTACTCTCAAGTATCTTATATTAGGGATGCAAAAGAAACATACTATTCCGGACAGGGAGGTACATTGTCTGAGAGATCTTCCATACTTTAAAAACAAAAAGAAATGACACCTCTGAAACATAATTGAATACCCCTTTTTTTCGTAAAAATTCTTTTCTATTTTGGTCTAAAAGTAGAGGATTTATTAACCGAAATAGGAGGTTATGATTGAGACTAGTTCAGTATAGAACCGACGAGGAATTGGTCACTGAGGTCAAATAGTTTATGGTAATCTTTTAACTCAAATAGGTAAAACAGATCAGTATTTCATACAAAACAAGAACTCCACAAAGTACAAGTTCTTAGAGAACTTCTTTTGTTTTCTAGGAAACGAACTCCTGTCTGTTCAGTTATAACCATGTTAGATGTTTACTCGTCTATACTCGGACAATTATTTCAATATTGAGGAGGAAATAGGTTTCGTATTTCTACGTTTAACAGGTCCACGGAAAGAAACGAAGGAAGACAGAGACAGGTCCACCAACTCCAGTAGTCTGGGTTTCTGTACTTCATTCGTCTTCTCGACTGTAAATCACTTCCCACAAGGTCAGATCCGAACCAACATCTGACACAGGTATATATAAACACATATAGGCATACACACGTGTGTGCGTACGTGTGTGGAATTTACGGTCCTTTCGTTCGACCAAAGTCCTCCGTCTTTCTATATTACCATTATTGAGAATCCAACTGTACTGGAAACCACTGAAAGAATGATCGATTCAAGTGTTTTTGAGCAATCGAGAAGTTTGCTAACCGACAACGTCGTTTTTTTGACTCTCAATGTGCCATTTGCATCATATCCTGTGATTACGCCACTCCTACACCTCTTCATCCCTGACAGTAAACAACGACTACTCTTATGTTTTGTCATGTTTCTCAACCCGCGTAAAAGTGTTTCAATTTTATTAGAATGGTACACCAGATCATTAGTATGAGGAACCATGAATGGATTTATAAATGGTTTGATACCATGTGGGTATGTTACCCTATAATAATTAGTCGTTTTCCTTTACTAGACAGTTCGGAATTTGACTATACCTCCTTTGTTTACGTATAACGATTCACTTTCTTCGGTGAGACTCTTCCAATATGTGACATACTAAGGTTGATATACTGTAAGACCTTTTCTCTTTTACTCTCTGTTACTTTTCTAGTCGTCAGTGGTCCCCAAGTCACATCCCCCACCCTCTACTCATCCATCTTACGTCCTCTAAAAATCCCATGACTGTCACAAGATAAACTATATTACCACCGACGCACCACAATGCGTAGACAGTTATGGGTGTCTTCCATGTTGTGTTTCTCATTTGGGATTACATTCGATACCTGAAATCAATCCATTATCACATAGTTATGAACAAATAGTTAACATTACTTGCATGACGTGATTGTGTTCTACATTTATTATCCTCTTTGACACCCCTCTCTTACCACTTCCCAGTGTGCCTTTGTGAGACATGAAAGACAGGTCAAAGAGGTATTCGAATGTGGACGAGATTTTTATTTTCGATGATAAAAAAAAATTAAAAATAAAAATGAAATAAAATGAAATGTTATGGCATAACCAAAACGGTATGTAACTGTACTTAGGTGGTGCTCACATGTACTCAAGGGTTAGGACTTGGGGAGAGGGTGGAGGGTGGGGTATAGTAGAGAGACCTAGTAGGGGTACGTGGTCGGGGTTCGTAGGACATAGGACATACCTTGTATCTGACCACTAAGTAAAGAGTGTACTATCATATGTACAAAGTCACGGTAAGAGGGTTTAGTAGGGTGGGAGAGGGAGAGGGTGTCTCAGGTTTTCAGGAAAGATATGTAGACACAGAGAAAACGACAGAGCGTATGTCCCAATAGTAATGATAGAAAGATTTAAGGTATATATACACAATCATATGACATAACCACAAAAAGAAAGACCGAATGAAGTGAGACATATTAGCCGAGGTCAAAGTAGGTAGAGTAGTCTTGACTAAGTTTACTTAAGAAAAATTACCGACTCATTATGAGGTAACACATATACATGGTGTCGAAAGAATAGGTAAGTAGACGACTACCTGTAGATCCAACAAAGGTACAGGACCGATAATATTTGTCACGACGCTACTTGTAACCGTATGGGCACAGAGAAAGTTAAGACCAAAGGAGCCACACATACGGGTCGTCACCCTAACGACCCAGTATACCGTCAAGATAAACGTTAAAAAATTCCTTAGAGGTGTGACAAGAGGTATCACCGACATGATCAAACGTGAGGGTGGTCGTCACATTCTCCCAAGGGAAAAGAGGTGTGGGAGAGGTCGTAAATAACGAACGTCTGAAAACCTAGCGTCGGTAAGACTGACCACACTTCACCATGGAGTAACACCAAAACTAAACGTAAAGAGACTATTACTCACTACAACTCGTAGAAAAGTACACAAACAATCGGTAGGTATACAGAAGAAACCTCTTTACAGATAAATCAACCTTGACCTCCTTAGTTGAACGGACTGAAGTCCGAGATGATGTTTCGGTGTCAGTAGTTCTGTAATACCATGACCGTGTTTCTGTCTGTATATCTAGTTACCTTGTTTTATCTTTCGGGTCTCTATTTAGGTGTGTGGATACCTGTGGAATAGAAGCTGTTTGCTCCGTTCTTATATGTTACCTCATTTCTGTTAGAGAAATTGTTCACCACGACCCTTTTGACCAGTTGGTGAACATTTTCTTACTTTGATCTAGTGAAGATTGTGGTGTGTGTTTTTATTTGAGTTTTACTTAATTTCTAGATTTGCATTCTGGTCTTTGATATTTTGAGGATCTCCTCTTGTATCCGTTTTGTGAGAGGCTGTATTTAGTGTCGTCCTAGGAGATACTAGGTGGAGGGTCTTGTGACCTTTATTTTCGTTTTTATTTGTTTACCCTAGATTAATTTTCGAAGACGTGTTGTTTCCTTTGATATTCGTTCCACTTTTCTGTCGGAAGACTCACCCTCTTTTATTATCGTTTACTTCGTTGACTGTTTGTTGATTAGAGTTTTTATATGTTCGTTGAATACGTCGAGTTCAGGTCTTTTTATTTGCTGGGTTAGTTTTTTACCCGGTTTCTTTGGACGATAAAAAATTTAAATTTTTTGGGTGTGTGGTATCATATCATCTCCGACAACTCTGGAGTAGGACTAGGAAAAACAATCAGTCAACCCTAGAAGTTGACTGGTCTCGGTAGGTAGGTTCTTTATTCACTCTCGAATGTCGGAGAGAGATCCCGTCGAAAAGACCGACTAAGTCCCGTGTTTTCGATCGGGAAGAGGGAGCTCTACCCTGTGTACACCACGGTAGGTACGGGGTCTTAAAGACCCACTGGTCCGACTACGATCTAGAACCGACTTGGGAGTAGACGTGACCGAAGAAGGAACGAGATAGAAACCGGGAGTCACGGAATGTGTAAAGTCGACTTACGGGATAGAGGAGTTGAGTAAACGTGTTAGACGAAGACCCTTTGGACTGGATTCTATCATGGTCCTCTCCAGGATCTTTCCTACCCCTGAGACCACAGCCCAGTGACGACCGGTCGACCGTTACTGCGTAGTGACGTCATCCACCTTACAACCCTTAGGACCTGTGATCGACACATCGACAAGTTGACGATTCTGGAAGGGACCACCACTTGACCCTAGTCCGTGTCCGTCTGTCCCTACGTAGTCGTCCACGTCACAGAGATCGTAAACTCTCCAAACCCTTTCTATAATTGATAGTCCTTACACCTTGACCCTCCCATGACGATTCGTGGTGACCACGTAACTTCTCTCGCTTCTGTCACCGTCTGAGTCTCATTAGCGGTTAAATTTCGTGTCACACACTTAGTCTTCCGGAGGAAAGGTCACAAGTCGGGGAGTAGAGGATGTTGTCTCCCGTATGAACTCTCTTCCTACTTAAGAGTCGGATCCGTTCAGACGACGGACTAATAAACCCCAGGGATCACGGTTGTCTACTTCGTCCGTTTAACCCGGGACTATTCCTTCTACACGTTGACTTTTTGACCTCTTATAGACCCACGTACGGGAACAAGGGGACCTGACCGTCTTCACACGGTAAGGGGGAACTGCCTCTTAGTCGGGAAGAGGAGGGACGTTCTAATACGTCTTCAGAGCCTATTCTGTATCTCATTCAGGGGATTATACTTGTCCAAGGTAAGATTCTCACACAATATAGGTTAAACAAGTATTCAGGTTGTTTCAGTCAGATCTATTATGGTTTTATTGTGTTAGTCGATATATTATGACAGGATATTATCCAAAT
Organism: Capra ibex; assembly: GCA_006410555.1. Lineage (NCBI taxonomy): Eukaryota > Metazoa > Chordata > Mammalia > Artiodactyla > Bovidae > Capra > Capra ibex. Next base: position 73,972,283 of record SJYO01020080.1, read on the forward strand.
ATCATGAAATATATGTTTATTATGTATTCTTTGTTTGTGTGTTTTTCATTTGCAATCATGGAACTTTTCATGTCATGTTGTCAACCGTATGTCCCCGACCGAAACTCAGTCATTCTCAGTGACACTTCTTCTCAGTGACTGACCTTTCCCCTCTCCTCCATCCTCTGCCATCTCGATTTCCTAGCAGTCGGTGTCCTTTACCTTCCGTCTGACGTTAAAGTGAGTACGGACTGACTACCGTGTACAAGATCAAGGAACGACCTGAGTTAAGCTAGATGGGAGAAGTTTTTCGTTAGGTCACTATAGACCCATCATCGAAGTAGTATCTACTGTGGCATTGTGATCTGACGTAAGACTTACCGACGACGTTAGAAGTACAAGGTAAGATCCAAACCTAGGACACAGAATTTTTAATTGTCACGGAGGAGTTTATTTCTTTTAGGGGAACGGTAAAGGACGTTACACTTAGAGAAACCAAGAAGTCAATGAAGAAGAAAGAGGACAGAGAGATGAGAACGTTAATGAAAGTGAAAACACAGGTAGCAATAGCGAACCGCGAAGAATCGTCATGGTCGATGTACTGGGGACGAAAATGTGAACGAAGGTCTGTAGGACCCGAACTTTATTTCTATGACGGGATGACATGAGATGTGTCATAACATGTCACTTCATGTGTTTCCGTGTTGATGGAAGTCTCCGATGTGTGCACGTTGTCACATACGGTCTGTGTACTTGATTGAATGTACTAACCTGTACACTTACGTACAAGTGTAGAAACTTTCAAGAGTTGAACTTCTAAGTACACATCCCCTGAATGACACGTTCTGTCACGACCGGGAGGAGTCCTATGTAGGGGTAGTGGGAAGGGGGTTGGGGAAGAACCTCCTATTGATCGTAGTCTAATGTACTAGACTGACCCCTTCTCCGTGTATGTATATACCTACACTCGAGTTTTACACTCCTAGAAACACGGTACGAAATTGTTGAGGTCTCTTGTAGGTAACGTCTCTTCAATGGTCTCTTGGTTCGACTGACCTACTGAATCGGTCCTCCACAGTCGGTCGAAGAAGGAACCGTGGGGTCATGGACGTGTCACCCGAGTACTTACCTCTTCAGAACCGTCACCTTACCTTCCGACACGTACCAGGATCGTCGTACCCGAGGGATAGTAGTTCTGGTTAGATCGACGACGGTCACAACTGACGGTCGTCTCTGGGTACGACTCGGGAACTCCTCTTGTCCACTAAAGTAGTCCGGGAGGTTCGACCTCTCATGTCACTAAGTGACACTCACCCCAACTATGGACGAGGACAGGATGAAAGACACACAGTCAAACGTTGTGGCTCTTGTCTTGTGACGAAACTAACTCTCTGAGTAAGACCGGTTTCTCCTTGTCGGTACCCGCACACTGGTGTCCTGGTCGGGTGACTCGGATGATGTACAAGTCTACGACGACTGGACGATCTCGGAGAACTTCCGTGGACACTCGTCGTCAAACTTGTACTCTGACTCCCCAACCACACGATTGGAGTCCTACGTCGTATATGGAATTTGGTTACCGGTGAAATACCGTGGTCCTGCGGTCCTCCGTCTTATATACCTATGCCCTCGGTTCTGCAACTCACTCAACACTGGAATAAGTAACAGTGTGGGTTTCACCCCTTAACAGGAGGGTAAGGAAGATGAGTCGGAGTCACCTAGACTTCCAGAACTAAGGGTGCCCCCTGTAAAGGTGGTCACCTGTATCATTCTCAGGATCAATTTAGATACAGACGACGGCCGACGACTTCAACAGGAATCCAACATGGGACTTCAGTAATAGAGGGAGGGTGAGTAAGATGTAGGGAAAGGGAGAGTGGACCGTGAAGCGACCACCGTATGTATCACCCCCAGGGTCTGAGAATAGACCGAAAACAGGAAAATGAACGGGTAAATGTCACTGTCACCCCGTCCCTTCATGACCCTGTACAGGGACACCTACTGTCCTCGTGGTCTACACAAGGAGAGACGGAGACAATCCATCGTCCGACTGGCGGAGGACTTCTAGTCCTAGTTCCTGAAGGACCTCACACTGTTGAGAAAGGAAACAGACCACCCGAAGTATCAAAATAAGAATACCCTTTTGAGAGTAATTTAGAGACTAATTTACCCGTTCTGAAGTCGATTCGGGTTGATTTGTGGAATCTCCCGTCGACCAACGACTCGATCCACTCTCAAAGGGTTAACACTACAAAGAAACTGGGGTCGAGGATCGTCGGGACTTTCAGATTCCGTCGTCCTTTGTCCGACGAGATCTTTGACCGTCCCTAAGACTGTTGTTTTAAACAACAACAAGTCAGTGAATCAACACAGGTTGAGAAACGTTGAAGTACCTGACGTCGTACGGTCCGAAGGGACAGTAAGTGACAGAGAACCTCAAACGAGTTTAAGTACAGGTGTTGTTATATACGTGATTTTTATTATTATTATTATTATTTCTCATGACACTCTTATACACCTTCGACTTTCGTTGACTTACGAAGACTCACTAAGGGAATGAGAACCGGTCTCAAGTCGATCAAGTCAGCGAGTCAGCACAGGCTGACTTTGGGGTACCTGACGTCGTGGGGTCCGAAGGGACAGGTAATGGTTGAGGGTCTCGGATGAGTTTGAGTACAGGTAGCTCAGCCACTACGGTAGGTTGGTAGAGTAGGAGACAGCAGAGGAAGAAGAGAACGGAAGTTAGAAAGGGTCGTGGTCCCAGAAAAGGTTACTCAGTCGAGAAACGTAGTCTACCGGTTTCATACCGTCGAAGTCGAAGTCGTAGTCAGAAAAGTTACTTATAAGTCCTGACTAAAGGAAGTCCTAACTGACCCACCTAGAGGAACGTCAGGTTCCCTGAGAGTTCTCAGAAGAGGTTGTGGTGTCAAGTTTTCGTAGTTAAGAAGTCGTGAGTAGAAAGAAGTGTCGGGTTGAGAGTGTAGGTATGTACTGATGACCTTTTTGGTATCGAAACTAAACTACCTGGAATCAACTGTTTCATTATAAAGACGAAAAATTATACAACAGATCCAAAAGTATCGAAAAGAAGGTTCCTCGTTCGCAGAAAATTAAAGTACCGACGTCAGTGGTAGACGTCACTAAAACCTCGGGTTCTTTTAATTTAGACAGTGACAAAGTAACAAAGGGATAGATAAACGGTACTTCACGACCGTGGTCTACGGTACCAGAATTAAAAAACTTAGAACTCAAAATTGGGTCGAAAAAAAAAAATTTGGGTCGAAAAAGTGAGAAGAGAAAGTGAAAGTAGTTCTCTGAGAAGTCAAGGAGAAGTGAAAGACGATATTCCAACCACAGTAGACGTATAGGCGTAATAACTATAAAGAGGGTCGTTAGAACTAAGGTCGAACACGAAGGAGGTCACACCGTAAAGTGTAACTACATGAGACATATATTCAATTTATTCGTTCCACTGTTATATGTTGGAACTGTATGAGGAAAGAGTTAAACCTTGGTTAAGTAACAAGGTACAGGGCAAGATTGACAACGAAGAATTGGACGTATATCTAAAGAATCCTCCATCCATTCCACCAGACCATAAGGGTAAAGAAATTCTTAAAAGGTGTCAAACAACACTAGGTGTGTCAGTTTCTGAAACCATATCAGTTATTTCGTCTCTATCTACAAAAAGACCTTAAGAGAACGAAAAAGATACTAAGTAGTCTACAACTGTTAAACTAGAGACCAAGGAGACGGAAAAGATTTAGATGGAACTTGTAGACCTTCAAAAGTTAAGTGTACGACAACTTCAGAACGTACCTCTTAAAACTCGTAATGAAACGATCACACACTCTACTCCCGTTAAAACGTCATCAAACTCGTAAGAAACCGTAACGGAAAGAAACCCTAACCTTACTTTTGGACCGGTCTCTGTCCATACGTTTCCTTTCCCTGTGAAGTCTATCTCTGGTGTAACATCTACAGGTTCAAATATGACACCCCGTGGTTCGTTTTCTAGAATTAGGTTGGATCATGGTCACGTTCGTGGGACCTCTAGAGTGAACAGTACTCGAGACCTCTCGATAACCCTAATTGATCCGTCTTGTTCTGGGGTGACCAACTGAGGCTCTTCCGTCTCTTTCTCGTGTAATAGTTGTGACGTGTGTCCCGAGGGTCGTGACTCCTGATTGTCTGAAGTCGAGGAAGAGAAACATACTTAATAAATTGAATGAACACGAATGTAACAAGAGTAGGTAATACAATGTTTTACCTTTACTATGACATACCAGAACACTCTTAATCTACTTCAAGAATCCGTCCACGGATCTAACGACAATCGTATAATTTATTGTTAATCAATGGATGCAAACAAGGAAGTCCCTTCCCTTCCTTTCGACCCCCCGTATGCATAACAAAATTCCATCGAGAGATGTGGGTTTGGGGGTTCACTTTTACTATATGAAATTGAATATACTATCTCTATCAATAAAATTGCCTTATCTCCTTATTTCCTGTGAGGTTAATTTTTTTTTTTTTATCAAATGGGGAAACCTCAGGTACCTCATTCTCGGTGGGGATTGATCGTCCTAGATGTCAACAGGGAAATACGGTGGATCACCTGTCGTTCCCCTTTCGGGATTAAAATAGAAGTTTCAGAAGTTCAAATGGTTTTTGTACAAACAAACAAACAAACAAAATGAAAAATAAAACATAACCCCACTTTAATTGCCCGAAGGGTCCACCACAATCACCATTTCTTGGACGGACGGTTACGTCCTCTGTACTCTGCGTCCAAACTAGGGACCAGCCCTTCTAGGGGACCTCCTGCCACATTGGTGGGTGAGGTCATGAGAACGGACCTCTTAGGTAGGGTGCCTGTCCCCTCGGACCTCCCGATATCAGGTATCCCAGCGTTTCTCAACCTGTACTGACTTGACCGAATCCTACGTACGTGTCGGCTAATTGTTACAACACTATCAAGGTCTACTTGTCACTTCCCTGAGTCGGTATGTATATGTACATAGACTTCTCCTGTCAAATTTGAGTGATTACCCGAGTGAACAATCATTTAAAGTAAAAAATACGTTTTATTTTCTAGTCCTGAAATTTTTGATCCACGATTTTGATTTGAGGGATCTATAAAATCCTTAATCGTACACGATATTTCTAGTAAGTGACTTCCTTTTCTTTTATGTGGGCAGGAATGGTCGTACTTAAAAGTACTGGGTGGAAAGAAAAGAGTGACAGGAAGAGGTGGTTGTGAGAAATACGAGTAAGACATGCACCTGACCCTCACAGGGTCTGAGCCCCAATTTGGAAGGGTTGTGTGACGACCTGGACCCGACCATGGTCCCAGTAAGACAAGTAAAAGGTTCTTATGTTGATAGTGAACTTTAAAACGACATGAGTTTGATTTATAAACAGTTCCCAGACACGCAAGCCAAACCAAAAAGAAGACACACACACACACACACACACACAGACACACACACGAGGACGTGTGTACGTGTGAGACGAAGGACAATTTCGGGAAAAAATTGGAAATATTACAAAGGAGAGAGTCTACAAACACTTCTACTTCTGTTACCGTCTGTTTATAGGGGTTTTGCACTCATTATTATCGTGTGACCTCACGGGTCTCGTCAAGACTCTGTAAGAGAAATCATAATAACATTAATGATAATTGTCATTAGTACTATTCACAATAAATAATTTAAGGTGTAATGAAATATTTGTAAAAACGATTAAGAATGTAGTTATGACGTTTTATTTATAATAAAATCTTTGTTCCTTTGACTACGAGTCTCTCCAATTCACCGAATGGGTCCTAGTGTGTCGGTCACTTACTCCCCGTTTTAGTTTTGATGTGGGTCCAGACTGACGGAGGTTTCGGGAACGAGGGTGGGGTCCGCTACCCGAGAGTAAGTAAGTGACTCCACGGACACTGGACGGACTGGCTAAGACCCCAGGGGAGTCACGACGGTGGACTCATGATTCTGAATCATGGGTTCTGAGAATCACGGTCTCAGGTACCGGTCACCTAGGTCCTCTTTCCCTAATTTATACCTTTACTGTTTCTATATCATTTTCTGACGGGTATTCGACGTGGAAGGAGGGGACGTGTTGATCCCCGAAATTGACTCCCTACAAGAGGTTCCGAAGGCCCAAGATTCTTAAGACCCAAGGAAGGTCCTCGGTGTCCCCTCCGACCCACTTATCCCACACCAAGGATGACAGTCTCGGGTCCCGGGTGCTCCCTCTTTACACTCCCGTCTACGTCAAAAGGAGTTTTCTTTAAGAGGGAGGTTCCCATAACACTCCTCTTACACCCACCGTCTTCGGGGGAAGGGCGAGGGCAGGACGTCCCGGTCGTCGTCTCCCCCCGGGTCGTGGTCTAGTAGTGTAGTGGGGTCCTCGACGAATGGGACTCCTTACCGACCTTGAACAGGAGTCCCGAAAATCAAAGGTATACAGGAAGGTCGGGTGACAGTAGGGTCCGACCGACGGGTACAAGATACCGACTACTCCGAAGTCCCGGGTTGGGGTAGGGGTCGTCCAGGGAGACCCCAGGGACCGTGGACCGTAACAGACCCAGTGAGTCTGGAGTCGGGGACCTCTGTGTCAAGAAACCCAGTGTGTCCCCATCAGTTCTTGTGTCGACGAGGCAAGGAGGGATTATTGGAAGGTCGTTCTGGTGGTAGGAAGACAGGAGTGACAGACGGGGACTAGATTCCGTGGGTCCGATCTACTAACGGGATTTCTTCGTAGAGACCTCCAAGGACACTTACGGGGTTTCAGTGTAGTCCTCCTCCCGTCACCCTCCGTGGAGTGTCTCGGTACAAGAGGACACGAGTGGGGTGGTGGAGGGTCTTCGGTCTTAATTTGGTCCGACACGGGAACGTAGCCCGGCCCAAAGACCTCCGACGGGGCGACGAGGGACACAACGATCGTGTCGGAGGTTACGGGGCGAGACCCTTCCTGGGGCCCGGGGTCTTGTCAAACCCCCCGGAGGCCTGACATCCGACCCTCGAGGGTGAACGACCGACGGACGAGGGTCTCACGACACGGGGTGGGGTGGGACAGGGTTGACGTCCGAGGAAGGTGAGGGAGAGGAGACGGGTCTTCTCCCGGAGCGGGGATTCGGGAGGGGGACTTAAGAGTGGACTTGATTTTTGAGAGAGGACGTGAGTCTAAGGACTCCCTAGTCCTTGAGTCGACTACGAGTTGGGCCCCGAGGGAGTCCACCCGAGTAAGACGTCTACGACGAAACCGTCGTGACACCCCTGTCCTAGTACAGAAAATCTCGTGTCCCCTTTCTTTCCTTACACATCCTTAAGGGACCGTCAGGTCACCAACCCTGAGGTTCGAGAGTGACGGGTCCCGGACCCAAGTTAGGCACAAACCCCCGGATTCTAAAGTGTTCGGTTTGACACACTAAATTTTTTATTTAAATTTTTTACATATCTAAGGTCGACGTCACAAATGGACTATAGAGTTAACCATTTCTTAAGTGGACGTTACGTCCTCTGGTCCCAAGCTAGAGACCCAACCCTTCTAGGGGACCTCTTCCCTTTCCGATGAGTGAAGTCATATGACCGGACCTCTTAAAATACCTGACATATCAGGTACCCCACCATTTCTTAACCTGGGCTGAAAGTGAGGGAAAGTACGTCACAAATGTCCGGTTCCCTTAAATGAGTTGGACCACTAATTAGAGAGAGTAGAGTTAAAGAGTAGACGTTTTGCCCCGATTTCAGGTATGTCAACACACTCCGAAGTGAAGACTATTTACGGACTGTAGGGTCGTCTGTGTCATCCGAGTCATAAACCACCCTCACCGACAAGGGGTGTCACAGAAATTGTCCGGACCGTCCTGTCCACGTGTCTCCACGACGATTGACCATTTACTTAGAGTGACCTCTCTCTCCGTCCTACATGAATGACAGGGAGAGTAAAAGGGAACCCCTCTCGTCACTGTAAACCGTCTCCGACGGTTCCTCTACCCTTTGTTCGTCAATAGTCCCCTCTCTTCCTCTATTCCTACTCTCCTCCCACCCTTCCTCGCTTCCGTTCTTCCAGGAGTTCTGTTTTTCTGTTACCGAAAAGAACCGCCTGTCCCTCCAATCCCGATACTCATGGTACACCTGTCCAGAAGAGTCAGTGTCAATCCCTTAAAACTCGACCTTGTCCATGGGAAGGAGGACCAGGTCCCCTTCGTCAGGACAGGACCCTCTCCGCCCTCTCTCCTCCTCTTACCCAAAGACACGTCGGGCAAGGTAGGACGGGAACCCGACGCCCCCCGCCCTGCCCCCACCCCGCCCCCACCCCCCTACAGGAGGGTGCCGGAGGGGGTGTCGTCCGGCTTAAGAAGTGAAAGGGAGGGATTCCAACGAGTTCGTCCCTCAAACAGAGGCACCTTTGGAGACAGTTAACACTTCCACGTCTTCTAAACCTTTTCCTCTCGTCACAGGACTCACATTAAATGGAGGAAGAATGAAGGAAGCATAAGAGGGAGTGAGGACAAGTAGTCGAAGATGACGGGCAAGAAGGAGAGGGGAAAGGGAAAGCAGGAGGAAAGTGCTAAGAGTGGGTATTCCTGGGCCGAATTAGTTCTTTCGACTCCAGTGACCTAGACGTTCCACCGAAGGTGTGGTGAGGGATGGGGGATGGGGGGTGGGGGTCGGGTCGTACGCGGCGTAGCGGCCGAGGATTCGCTACGAGACCAAAGCGACCAAAGCCCGGTCTTAATCCCCGAGAACGACACCCTGGACTCACCGGGGCACCCTCTCAACCCCACCGGAGCGGGACGGTCGCCCTTAGCGGCACACCTAGACTAGGTGGAGGGGTTGTGACGTAGCGACAGGGAAGGGAAGGTCGAGAGCCCTGAAAAGGTCAACCTGTTGTCAATACTCTGGAGGTTCAGACCAGTCCTCTTTCCTCTTTCGTAGGCCCCTGTCTTTCTCCCGACGGTTTTCCTCCTGTGCACTCACCTTGCGCCTTTCTTTTCATTCGGTTAAACAATCGTCAACGAGGAGACTGAAAGAAGAACCTTAAAGTCCCGGTGCTCGTTTTGACTCTCGGAACCCTACAGATGACCGAACGAGCGGGGACGCCCCTTCCGGCCAAAGGGGGTTCGTCTCCGTCACTCCCGCGTTCTTCCCTCGGACTCTGGCGGGAGTCGTCTCTTGACTATGAGCAAGGTCTGGTGACTCGGAGGGGCCGGCTAACATAAGGCCCCTCGGCGAAGACGCCCGCGCCTCGTCTTCGTCGTTTCCCTAGAGTGTCGGGTGTCTAGGCGACAGGACGGTCCCTCACTGACCTGGTAGAAGGGCCTCGGACTCCTCGCCAGGTGCAGACGCGCCCCTCGGAGCCCGACAAGGTGCGCGCCGGCACGCTCGCGTCCCTGAGCCTCATCTGGGAAACCTCTTGGACGTTTACGGCTGTGCGCGGGCGTGACCCTGTCCCGCGTCTCAGACACCTTTTGGAACGCGGAGAGATCTGCGCGGAACCTGAGTTGGAGATCGACGAGGTGTACACGCGGATGCCTCCAATCCCTAGGTCAGGACCTTTCGACTCAGGTTCCAAAGACTTACAACCGTGAAAACTGAAACCTCATTGACGACACCTCCGAGAGAACCCGTAACATCTTACAAATCCCCGTAGAGACGGAAGATAGGGGATCTACGGTCTCTGTGGAGGGTGGGTGAGTGGCTTTAATTCTGTTAGTTTTTTACGGAAGTCTGTAACGGTTTAAAGACGACCCCGCCCTCACCTCTCGATCTAACTCTTGGAGACTAGCCTCGGCGAGTTTGAGATGTCCCGTCGGGACGCGAGAAGAGGGACTTATGGGTGTTCTTACAATTGACACTATAAACACAATGAAACAAGGTCCCAACAAAGGAGAATCACTCCCGACCGATGTTCAATTGAAGACTCTATAAATGCAAATCTAAATAATCAAAAATTCAATGGAAGTAAGTAAAAGTCATTAAATAAAAATCAAAATAATCCATTATAAGTAAAAACAAAAATCAAAATAGACATAAATTAGAGTTCGAAATTTCGATGGACAAATATTGATAAACCAGGATGAATCAAGGAATCAAAAATAAAAGTCAATGAGTAAATGTCAATGAAACTCAATACATAAAGGTTTAATCAATGGAAATCTTAATAAATAAAAATTAATAGAAACGTTAACAATTATAGACTCAATAAAAGTACCAATAAACTAAAAATTAATAACGTCAAACTCCTAATAAATAAAAATGTCGATGAATAAACTTATCATTTATAGGTGACCTTCAAAAAATTAACGAAATAAATAAAAGTCTTATTTTATGGACATCAATAAAATCCCGAAAGGGGGATCCATAAATCAAAATCTCAATGGATATAAGTGTCATTAAATAAAAACAAATAAAATCTCAGACCCAATAAAAATGTAAGTAAACAAACCCCAAAAATCGATAATTATACACCAAAATTTAATAAAAGTCAACAACGTAGAACTCGTATAAAACTCAAAGAATGAAAGTCTTGAAAACTCTATAAATCAAAAACTCAATAAAAGTCTCAATGAATAAGAGTCAGTAAAGAAAAGTCAGTACAGAAACAGTAAGTTCAAAAAAAGAATAAAACATAAAAAGTAATGAAATAAAAGTCAAAATAAATGTCTTAATAAATCATAAAGAAATCTTAATAAATTAGGTAGTCAGTCCTAGGTTAGTTTTCTTTGTGATATGATCAATAAAATTGTTTTTCTTAAATTATATTCCTTCATGATAGGTCCATGACTGTAAAAGTTACCCCCTTTTTTTCACTATTAGTCTATAGTACTTCTAAAATTGAAGAGACGACCGTAGTCCTTTCTGGTTCCTCAATACTTCTACTCACTCTCCAAGGACCCAGTTCGACCCCTTCAGTCTACACCTTCATCTACTAGTGTCGTGACACCACTGTGTGTTGAGACGGCGATGCACTACTCCGGTCAATACCTCCACGAGCCTTCTCCCATTTGACGTCGATGACGTTGACTTTACGTTAAAACTTTTAAAATCTGAAGAATTTTTGGTCTTTTTATTATTTCCGACTTAGAAGAGACTTACTTTAAACACAGTAGAAAGATCAACCCATTTACTTTTCTTGGTTTTAGAAGTCCATTTAGGAGGTCGGAGGAAAATACTTATGATCAACGAGTTATGGGTGAGGTCATAAGAACGAACCTCTTAGGGTCGCTACTCCCTCGGACCACCCGACGGGAGATACCCCAGCGTGTTTCAGCCTTTGGTGACTTCGCTGAATCGTCGTCGTCGTCGTTAACGAGTTAAGTAGTACAGGAGACAACGGGTGATCTCCCGAAGTAAAGTCGTCCAACGAATCCTTACCCTTAAGACATCGGGGTCACTTTCACGAGACCATATCCTTGACATTTTAGACCGGTCAGACACAGGTGTCATTTCTTGTTGGTACGTAATACTTTAATAATCTTTTCAATCTCTATAAGATTTGGTCTTAAAGGGTCCCATATAAAACGTCTTATCCGTCTTCTTACATTCTCAAGTTACTCAATTAGGGTATTACTTTTTCTTAATAGATTTTTATTTATATGAAATGTTCATCATACATAATGACAGAACCAACTAGGGTTGATCATTTAATTTCCTCGACTCTTGAGAAAGACTTTCTTTAGACATATAAAAACAATTTGAGTACTAAAGGGTTTGAATAAACTGGTGTCTTGGGAAAAGAAACACTTTATATTGTAGGTTACACATAATCATTTTCCTTTCTCAGACGATATTGTTTCTCTAGGTTGTTATATCACTGATTTCTTATAAAGACAGACACTTTGTCGGACTCAACTCGAACGTCAGATGAGACGAAGTGTCCCAGTAAATCACAGGGTCCAAGGAGGAAAGACCAAAAGATGGTAGGGGATCTCGTAACAGAAACAGATGTGTCAGTTTTCGTTTAAAGTCCTTACAGGTGGAAGGTAGAACGTCCTTCCTTTTTCGTGAACCCTCTATACGTATACGTTACAAAATTCCGGGTCGGACGTTCATCGTGTGTTTTATAAAAGAATATAAGGGAATCACTTTCGATACAACTTACCGGTGTGGTTCGAGGTTCTCCCCAACTCTTCGGTGACGGGTTGATATCGAAATGATTATACACAGACACATTGGGTCGGTCGGACGTCGTCTCCTCTTTGATCTTAGGTCCAGAAGGTCGAGAGTCCGTTCCTAAGATTCAATGGTGTGATCGTAAACGAATAGTCAGTTCATACTCAGCTGAGTAACCTTTTCTGAGACCATGACCCTTTCTGACTTCCGTTTTCCTTTTCTCCAACCGTCTCCTACTCTATCAACCTATCGTAGTGACTGAGTTACCTGTACTTGAACGGGTCCTATATCACTCTCTGTCCCTCCGGACCGTACGACGTCAGGTACCCCAACACTTCTCAACCTATGTTGAATGACTGTTGTTTTTGTCGTTGTTCGTAATTTACAGAGAGCTTAAGTTCAAGTGACAGTTTACTCTTATCTTACGAAAAATTTTATATCAAAGTGGTTAGGAGATATTTTATAAACAGCTAACGTAGAAATTAGACCGTCGTCAAAAATACCTATTCGAAAAGCTTATACCGATAATAATTATCGTTCTTAACATCCTGACACTGACGTCTTTACATTAATTTTCTGTAAACTAGGAATCTTCCTTACTATACTATTTAGGTCTGTTACATAATTTTTCGTCTCTGTAGTTAAACGACTGTTTCCGGACATATTAGGTCATCAGTACACACCTACACTCTCATCCAAGGATTTCTTCCGACTCGTGGTTTCTTAACTACGAAAAATTAACACCACGACCTCTTCTGAGAACTCTCAGGGAACCTGACGTTCCTCTAGTGTGGTCAGTCAGAATTTCATTTAGTTGGGACTTATGAGTAACCTTCCTGACTATGACTTCGACTTCGAGTTTATGAAACCGGTGGACTACATTTCTCGACTGAGTAACCTTTACTGGGACTACGACCCTTTCTAACTTCCGTTTTCCTCTTCCTCCGTCATCTCTTACTCTACCAATCTATCGTAGTACCTGAGTTACCAGTACTTAAACTCGTTTGAGCCCCTCTATGACCTCCTGTTTCCTCGGAGCGTATGATATCAGGTATCCTAACGTTTCTCAACCTGTGTTGAAATTCTGGTTTGTTGTTGTTGGTATTATAAATTAAACGGTCTCTGGTATATGACACCTTTAATTGTTTTCCTTGTCTCATCTCTTAGAACTTTACCTGGGTTTATGTAGAGTCTTAAATGTGATGGTTTTTTTTCCTGAAGTTTAATCAAGACTTAGTTTTTCTATTTAATACACATTTTCACCATAAACCTGGAGACCTATCGTTATACCTTTTTTGTTATTATTCAAATAGAGTCGGGAATTTTAGTAAGTATAACTATGGTTTTGAGTTGGAAAGACGTGGTTACGGTTTAGTTTAGAGATTCTAATCTCAAACCTCACTTCATCTTTTCCTATTGAAATGACGTAACGGTCAGTTTCCGCCTGTGTCGTCCGAGTACGGAGAGTTTTTGACACACAGGGGTTGGGTCTCCCTGAACCATTCCTCAAAACATCGTTACCAAATTCCTGTCTCAATGACCATTTCTGATCCCACACTCGTCCCGGATGTAAGGAAATCAAACCGGAGACCCCCAGAAAACTTCTCGAAGAGACCAAGGAAATTAAATCTTACTCCTTACGATTATAGAAGGCAAACGACCATAAAAATCAAGATATTTCCGAAGGGACCACCGAGTCTCCCATTTCGCAGACGGGCGTTACGCCCTCTGGGCCCAAACTAGGGACCCAGCCCTTCTAGGGGATCTCTTCCTTTACCGTTGGGTGAGGTCATAAGAACGGACTTCTTAGGGTACCTGTTTTCTCGGACCACCCGATGTCAGGTGCCCCAGCGTTTCTCAACCTGTACTGACTCGCTGAAGTGAAAGTGAAAGAAATCAAGATATTTCTCGAGTTTCTATAACAATACACATAGTGAACTCCATCTTGTTTCTGGGACGGAGTTCCGATATCATAACAAAGAACTGACGAGGAGAGAACGGAGACGTAGGGGAAAAGGGACTCATCGTTGACAAAAACTTTTCGAAGGTACGGGTCCTCGGGGTGTCCCAGAAAGAACTAAAGTGATAACAAGTTTACACACTGAATTTATTTAGTACTTTTAGTGTTGTCACATTTCTCTTAGAACTTATCCTATCAGAAAGGTCCATTTTTGACTTTGGTCTTCGATGTTTCCTTTTAAAACCGTTTAATTCGAAACGTTCTTCGTTTTTGAATACACATCTTTTTTTCCTTTTTACCTTTGAGTTTTCCATTTACGTAAAAGTTTTGTACACCGTGTTCTGATTTAAGAAACCACATAATATATTTCTCGAAAATGTTTAGTTATTGTTACCTTTTTCTTTATTCGTTTCCCACACTTATATGTATCCTTTTTTTAAGTTTTAGGTCATTTATCTACTATTCTCCGGTTTGTCACTATATAGTAAAAAGTAATAGTCTCACGGGTTGTAAATTTTGAAACTATTATGGGTCACTACCTCTTCTATATCCTTTTGGTCGTGGGAGTACACAACAACCATCTTCATATTTAGTCACGATCGTAAAATCTTCCGTTAAACATTGTCAAAATTTTTAAATTTTGTTCATATAATAGACTAGGTCGTTAAGGAGAAGATCTTTAAATAAAAATTACTAAATGAGTATGGTTACTTGTTTCTTAATATACATGTCCCAAGTAAAATCCAAATGAAAATTCTCCTTTTGTTCACCACTCTTTACCCTTTGTTGGATTTACAGACACTATCACAATGTAAAATAGAGGTTTAAACTTTGTCCTTCCCCCGTGTTGGAGGTTTTCTTACTGTATCGGACTCCTGTACTATATGTGACTAGTCTTGGTTGATCTAGGTTCTGCCGTCTACTCAGCTGAAGGAGAACTGAACTCGGGGTCACGTGCGAGTAACATTGTAGTCGTGACATTTACTGTATAACGTCCACGGTACTACAGAGGTTTCTACTGGAGTTTCCAGTTTTTTAACCGTGAACGGGTTAAGGACCTTTAGGGGGAAGGGGGTTTATCGACCTTATGAGTAAGGTGAGTCGGATACTTTAATAAGCGGGGATATTTTCGACTGTTGGGACATGGGACCACGGAGGGAAAGGAGAGAACGAAAGACTCTACCAGATATGAGACATATACTCCACACAAAGGAGGGACTTGTTTGGAAGAAAGTCAAATAATACCAAGTGAGAACTTAAAAAAGGACGTCATTCGGTTCTTAGGTGTGAACCACTGACAGGTCCCTAAGTCTGCATTAGACCCTACACTGGTGAAAGAACGTGGAGTGAGAAAAAGAACGTTATTCAACTCTGAGGAGGGAAGTTTCTCAGGTCATTTTAATGGGAGGGAAATTCACACCGACATGATCACTGACATTATTTGTCTTACGCCACATTCACTACGAACAACGGAAAGTTCTGACGCAATATTTTCGGTAAAACCAAAGAAGGAGCAAGAGGGACAACCTAAGGAACGACATCTTCTTCGACCGACGGTATACCTCTCCTGTGACTTTGTCGGATTTCCTCTCTAAACTCACCATCCTTAACTTCGGAGGACGGTCGTCGACACACACTCGATGGACCCTCCAATCTAAGAGGTCGGGATCAGTTCAGAAGACTACCGAAGTCGAGGTCGACTGCAGAACCGACTTTGAAGTATTCTCTGGGTCTGGGTCTTCTTGGGTGGCTTTGGTGGGAATTTACATAATGGTCTCCCGGTACTCTATTGTTCACAAACGACAAAATTCGAGGAGTCAAAGCAATTGTTATTTAATTTTTATATAATTTATTAAATTTTTGACCAACTATTTCATAATATGACTGTATGTTACCTTAAGATACGTCGATAATTGTTATTATGACACCTCTTTCGATCTTTGTCGTGACAGGGGTGTGAACCTTCTAGTCTTTTAGACCTTTTATACGTTTAAGTGTGGAAAACACCTGGTTCTCTCTCGACGCAAGTGTCCCGTTGGTTTATTGGACTTCAGGTTCCCTTTGTCCGTGGACGTGTCTCTCCTGAGGTCGAGAACGGACGAACCTCGTCCGTCACGATGTACAGCCGTTCGTCTCAAGTCGACTTAAACGATCACCGGATCACATTCAAACGTTCTCTTTTAACTTTGGACGTCTACATTACTTTTAAACGTAAGTCATCGTCTGAAAAGAGGTCACCACAGTGACCCGTGTGTGTGTGTGTGTGTTAATCACTTTCAGGACTCTTTCATAGGAAGTCCCGTATCGGGCCCCTCTCCTTATGATCGACGACGTCCTTTATGTCCTTTGATTACGAACCTAGGATAAAGATTGTCTTGTTTTCATCTAGGTTGACGAGTTCTTGTCCACACTATTTGTGTCTGAATGTCCGACCATTCGGGTTGACGTCGACCCCTTTCTCTTGCCTTACTTTTGGTATGGAGACTAGGACTCTTTCTCCACCCGTATACACGACCCCCTTCCTATCTTCGTTAAGCTTCCAGTGAGAGGGAGTTTTGGGTCCCTGTCTCACGGACGGACGGACTCTGAATTGTCTTGTCTCGTAGAGGACCGAATCACGGTCGTGGTCTGATTGTTCGTCGCTGATAGTCATTGCCACCTTAGACAGTCCTCTCGACTTTTCGCACCTCTCTTTCTCTCTGGTAGTGTGTATGGTCCCTTCTGGGTTTCGACCCCACCTCGTGTGTGACTCTTTCGTAAACTCGTTTGTTCCGGTATGGAATTTGTGTGTATTGCGAACTCATTAAACTGCTACATACATCACATGAATCCCATTGACACCGTTGTTGACTGGGTTCCTAGATGTGTTTCCTCACTTCTGACGTTCTTTACCATTAGTGTACTCATTCAAAAAAAAAAAATTAAATTTCTTAAGAAAAAATTATAAAATAAATAAAAAATTAGATAAACAGACGTCGTACGTCTAGAAAACGACGTCACGTCCCTGCGAGACCACCGTGAGCCCGAGGTCTCGTATGTTCGAATCGACAAGACGTCGAACACCCTGGAATCAAAGGGGTTGGGTCCTAGTTTGAGTGTAGGGGACTTAACGTTCTGTCTAAGAGTAGATGACCTAACGGTCCCTTCAGGGTTACTCATTCATACTATCGGAAAATAGGGGGGAATAGTAAATGAAGAGGAATTTTCTGTTAACTAATAAATTTATTTTTCTCATTGTTATACAACACCCTAAGTAATGTAGATGACTTAATTTTGCATACTGTTCTGTTGTCTTCACTTCTCCCTTCTTTACCTTCATTTCAGAACATTCTAAGAAGACACATTTCACCATATTTTAGTAAACTTCCATGTGACACTATGGAATTTCTATATATGGGATTTGAGATTTCGTTTGTACTCTCAAAAACGACATACTCTATAATCAATGCTGTACTCTCAATGTTGATTATTCAGTTGTCTACTCTATTGTACCTTAAAATTTTTCATTGATTGGTTCTCAATTATCTCTTTCTCCTCTATACTTTGGTTTTTACCCGTCCTTTTTTATCTTTTGTCAACGGTTCTACCATCTATATTTCCATTGATATAGTCATTAGTATAACAAACTTGTGGGGTTAATTTTCCTTCAATAACAGTTTAACTTATAAAATTTTTCTTTTCTTTTTCTTTTTTCTGGTGGGAACACTGGACGTTCTTTGGGTGAAATCGTTTGGTTTCGGATACGGACTTTACGGACTTCCAATTCTTTGACTTTGGATCTCTGTTGGTTAGTGTGTGTCGGTCGAACTGAAAGAGTTTCTTGTGTGGGTGACTTCGACGTCGGTTAGTTTATTAAAGGAATGAAACGAATACGGAGAAGGGATCTTTTCAGAAAGGGGGTCGAAGATAGTCACCTCGAGAGGGTTGATGAAGACCGAACTGGGACGGGTTAAACTTGACTCAAAACGAGTTTATTTGAAATTTTTTTTACAATCATACGGAGTAAAATAGATTGTCATATTTCTGTGTTCTCGAAGGGACCACCGAGTCTACCATTTCTTAGACGGACGTTACGTCCTCTGGTCTCAAACTAGGGTCTTGACGTTGGGTGAGGTCATAAGAATTGACCTTTCAAGGTACCTGTCTCCTCGGACCGTCCGATATATCAGGTATCCCAACGTTTCTTAGCCTGTACTGACTCACTGATGGTGTGCGTGTGTATTTCTGTCTTTATCTAATTTTCATTTTCTTACCTTTTTCTATAGGGTAAGATTGTGATTAGTTTTCTTTCTTATTGATACAATTATATTTTTGTTTAACTCAGAGCCTTGTTTCTTATACTGGTTTTTATTTTTAGTGAATTTTTATTATTTCACCATTTAGATAGTTCTCCTGTATGGTTCGGATTCACAAATGTGTAGTTATTGTCTCGAAGTCTTATGTGTTTCGTTTTTGTCTTGACGTTTCTCTTTATTTGTTTGGATGTTAATATTAGGTCATAAAACTGAACTCTTTATCCTATAAAGGACGGCATAATCATTTCTTCCTACAGTCCCAGTAGCCCCTAAAATCGGGAGGTCCCGTGAGACCTTCCCCTTCTCATGGACACTAGGTTGCCGGTAGTCCGATGTCGGTGAGGGACGGTCCTCGAGGTCCCTCGACACGTTCGTACACACAAGTAAGTCAGAGTCAGTACAGACTGAGACGTTGGGGTGCCTGCCATCGAGTGGTCCGAGGAGACAGGTGCCCTAAAGGGTCCCTTCTTACGATCTCACCTAACGGAAGAGGTGCCCTAGAAGGGTTGGGTCCCTAGTTTGGACGTAGAGCTCAGAGGTCCTAACTCTCCACCTAAGAAATGGTGACTCGGTGGTCCATTCGGGGGTTTCTGGTGGATGTTATAACAATTATAGACTAATTACGAAATTTAAAATTTTCATGATTAAAAATTTGAAAGTTTTGAGGAATCGTTTGAACCCTGTCATAACGTTCCATTAAAAAATTACATTTCAACCAATCAATTCGGTAGTAAGGAGACTAGATGACGAATATACACATAAGGAGGACTGACCCTAAGTGTCGAGACTCTCTGGTAGTAACCAAGTAGATTAATTATCTCCCTCCTCTATTCTCTACTTTTCCAGTAGAAAGGTTCTGTAACTTATAATAAGTACAAGGTCTTTTTGGTTGACCCTCATCCGTAATAATAAGGATAATATGTCGTCTTCTTTGGATCCGAGTCTCTCCAATGGGTTCCAACATGTCGACGACTCAACCGTCCCAGTCTAAGTTTGGGGTCTAGAGGGGTTGAGAAATCTGGTATGAGAAGGGTGAGGGGCGTTCCACTCCCACGGTCTATTCCGATGAAACTCGTCGCTCGTCCCGACAGAGGCTGAAGAACACTTATGTGTGTCTCTGTCTGTCGCGAGATGATGACTCAAAACTGAGGATGAGGAGTACTCACTCCCTAACCAAAAGAGAGTCGTCTCTTCCCAGAGACCCAAATATGTCTTCATCTAAGTTCTAGAATCTCTTTTTACCTCTGGGTCGAATACTCTCTTCCTTCGTCCATGACTGTGTCTAGGTGGAGGAGAATACCTTTTATTAGAATCTACGAGAATTAGCCCGACCCCCTGTACGGGGGGGGGTGGGGTAAACAATGTTTGTGAATTCCGTCTTGGCTTTCACAGACGAAAGTGGCCTCCCGGTGAACACCAAAGGGCGGGAGTCGCGTGACGAACCCTCCCGGAGAGTCAACGAAGAGTATTGTGTTCACTGAAACCAAAGAACCGGTGTCGACTCACTTCCCGTCTCCGTCGGACGGGACCGTAGTCGGAGGGTGGCAAGTCTTCTGGGTCGGCACGACTCGCGACTCGGATCGTCGACGAACCGCTCCGTGACCACGAGGACCGAGGGGTCAGTACAGGACCGTCTAGAGACGTCACCACGACAAGAAGCACAGAGACCGACCACTCACTGTGTGTACTGGAAGGTGCCACTGGGGCGGTATAGACCAGGATAATTTACATTTAAGTAAGATCAAGGTCACTGGTTCCACCCTGTCCCGTCTGACTTTTATCGACATCACCGAAGTCAATGACACCCACAAACTGAACCCTGACAGAAAAATAATGAGTTGGACACCTCGTGTGAAGTCACAAAGGGTTTCCGAAGGTACCAAACCTAACAAATGGTACTCAGTCCGTCTCATCCACAGTTGGGTCCTTCTGTCTCTGTGACGGAACACCAAGGGTCTACCCAAGATCCGTGGACTAATCCCTCTCAAACATCTATAGTGAGGGTAAATTCTCCACTTCTTGACTCGGTCCTGAATCTCTACCCCGAGAACCGTGTGTGAGACCCCTTTCGTACAGTACGAAACGAAAAAGACGAAAAGAGTTTACTTCACGATGTAAAGATAGTACATTGTTATTCAACACTTCTACTTACTCTACACCGACTGTTTGACGTGGTAGAGCCTTCCTACATTCGGTCCCGCAGTTTCTAAACAAAAAGTTAACGTTCCTAAGTCTAGTCTCTCTGACAGATCCTTCGATTCGAAAATTACTAGGAAAATACAGGGATAGGGGACGAAAGTGGTCCTCGCAAAAGAGGGATCCTGTGTCCCAGGAGAATACATGAAACATTTCGAACGAACAACTAAGTGTTAAGGCATATGATGGTGACTGAAGTTACACATTCCCTTGATCGAGACAGGTGTGCCGGGGTGATTGCACGAGTTTACCACCTGTGTGGACGTGACCTCACATTGGGTTTATTGTACTTTCAACCCACTTCTCAGTTCGGTCGACGGGATTAGGTCCGACAAAAGGAAACGCGACGTGAAAGTCTTAATCTCAAAGTGTAAGAAACCCTCCGTTTTTACCTTTCAGTAATAATACTAATTGTCTCGTTTGATTATTTTTTGGTATTCAAGACTCGATACACACCCGTTTTAAAGTTACCGACCGTCCACTGACCCCCTAAGTTCTTACGTTACTCACACACTATTTACGGGTCCGTCCACCTCCCCTTTACGGTGTAGCGGGAAAGGAGAGACTCGACGTGTAAGAATCTCCACTTGTGTCCGTGAGTCGATTGTTTAGTCCCAGGTACAAGATGTGAATACGTGATGTGAGGATGCACGTATATAAGTTCTTTATGAGCGATTTGACCCATACTCGTTTTTCGTAATCTGTAAAACGAACCTCTCTGTACCGAAATTTCATTCAAATGACACATTAGAAAAAGGTCAGTGAAACGAAGGGATTAGAGTTTAAGAAGGGGACATTTTATTCCCCTAAATTCAACCATAGTCAATTTAAATCCAAATCAACGTGTGTTCTCTGGTCGAGGTTTATCACTTAATTTGTTCTACTTACAAACAAAGGGAGAATTCACTTTTACTCAGTTCTCCTTCAGTCTCGTCCACACACCCGTGAGTAAGAGTAACTGGGTGGTGGGATACATACTGGAGGTGGACGTTCTGGAGGAGTGTCGAGAATAACAGACGTCTCGAGATCGGTAGTGTATGTCGAACGTCCGATTAACTTCCTCCTTTGTCCTTCCGTCGTTTCTCCGGGGTCCTCACTGACTCGAGGGAGGTTCGTCGGAAGGGTCTTCCAGGTGTACTGGGATGGAGAAGATAACGAAACCGGACTTGAGTCAGTGTGTAAGGATAGAAAGGGTAGACCTTTTCTCCGAACCTCTACTTAAGGTTCGTCATTCGTGAGTTGAAGTTGAGTACCAAGATAAATGCTTCCTTTTTCCTCTCTGACTTAAAACCCCCTCAGTCGGTCGGCAGAGGTTGTGTCCCGACCTCGGGGAAAACAAGTTTCCAAGAGAAACTCAGAGTTCAGGGGGGTCTTTCAATTGTCTCTGTCCTAAACGTAGAAAAACGATTCACGAAATACTGATTTGACACTTTGACACTCGTCTTAGAACGGTTTCCGACTGGGGACGACGGGGTGTGTAGGTCTTTGTCAGAAGGACGGAGTACGTCGACCCCGACGAAGACGACGGGTCCCTCCACGGTCTCTTTCACGAACCCGTAATATGGGTCAAGGGACGGGGACCTACACCGGGGACCCCGAGGTAAATGAGAGGTCGACACAAGGAATGTCGACACGTTTCACATCGGAGGTTTTGGGTGGTCCGGGTGAGGGACGACCGGAAGGTGGATAGGGAGGAGGGGTGTGGGAGGGTGTAAGGGAAGTACAACTGGGGGAACGACAAGACGTCTGTACGGTCCGAGACTACGGGAACACGGAAACGTGTTTGAGAAGGAGAACGGACATCCTACGGAAGACGAGAGAACAGACCGACTTCTTGAAGAAGACAATCTAAGGGGTGGAGTGGGGTAGCGTGAGTCTCCCGGACGAAGTTATTATTCGGGACGGTGTGACTCCACACATCAGGTAAAAACATAGACGGCGTGTTCCAAATCTCGGGGATTCTTAATTCTGGACGGAGTCAATGGACTTGAACCGAGTCACATCAGCGGGTATATCGACAACTTAACCCACACTGTTCCTTTGGTTTGATTCCGAGAGATCCTTCCGGGGTGACAGACCCTTTATGGTTCTCTTCATCATGAACACACTAGTGACCGAAAGGGTCCCGGACGAACTGCCCCATAGAGAGTCTAGGAGTACGCTCGACATCCCTTTAGGTTTGGAAGAGTGTGGTGAACGACGTCGAGTGGTAGATCTCCCCACTTCTGAGATCCCATGAGTAAAAGACTCAGAGAACTTAGGACCTCTCCTCTACGAGCCCAAGACCCTCACTCTCGGACCGTTTAGTTACACGTCTAAAGTCCAACACAAGAAAACTCGTCCTCCTCCCGACTCTCTAAGACTCAATACGGGACGGGAACGAAGACGGATGAACGGAGAAACACCCAGAGTCTCTTGAATTGATTTGGAGATCCCCAGTTTCTTGGGTAAATTTTTGATACTGGGTCAAAACTGTTTCTAACCCGTATATACACACCAGTATTTGTATCTTAAACATTTTTGCCTCATAAAAAGTCTCATAACAAAGGAACTCATGGATTGTTTGAATGCTTCAAAGAACCTGTATAAAGTTACGTGTCGTCTGGATGGGGACAGTTTAAGGGCAGAATAGTAGCCGGGTAGAAAATGTCGAGTGTGAGGATGCTCCTTTCCTCCTCCCCCGATCTGACCTCTTCCTCTCATGTCCTCGTTATAAAGGGCCTCAACAAATCAACGTTGTGTGAGACAGTGAAACCCAGGACAGTGGATGGTCGGGGTCCGTAGACAACTGGTGTTTCAGTACATAGTATGCCTCTGTGGTAGTGAAGGCCCGTGGCGTGTTTCCAAAGGACATGGGGTTCTTGTGAACTGTCCCATGGTACTCACAAGAATAGGACAAACCTCGCGACACGTAAGTATTTATCGGTTACACAAAAAGGGGGAATAAACTCAAGTAAGTAGTGCTGACTCTCTATTATTAACATAATTAAGTCCTTCCAAGGGGGAAACTTTCACACACGATGAGTCAACTCCTGTAAAATGAGTCAACTTTTCTAAATGAAATAGAGTATTCGTATTCCATTTGTGTCACCCTAAAATAGTTCCTGGATTAATAGGTCCTCTCGTTTTCCGTCCACCAAAAGTTAAAGGGTCTCAAGAGACCTCGTTAGAAACGAAAAATGTTATCTATAAGGATCTGTTGTACAGACCCTCACTTAAGATAAAGAGGTAGTATTATGATACTAGGATTACTCTAAGGATGACCCAAGAACTGGGTCCTTTGTCGTTGAGTCTAAATCGGGTTTACTTAACACTTCTATTTAGAAGTTGTTGACAGTTGGAAGTATTATTGGAACTTACCTCTTTGGAACGGGGTCCAAGATGTTATACCCGTCTTTCGGAGGTGTACCTCACTAAAATGTTTCTAAACGTTTCATTTGGATGTTGGGTCTTTTAGTTAACTATATTGAGAGTTTATAATATGTAAAGTCAACAGGTTCATTTGTAAAACCTATGTCTTTTCTGAGAAATCATTATCAGATTTCATTGATTTACAGTAATTATTACAGAAAATGTTTGGTCGACACGTCTTTATTAACTATTCACAATGATGACCTGAATGTCAATCGGAAAAGAAGACCTTTTACTAGTGACAAAATCGTACGCCCGGAAACTTTCGGAGTGATTCCTGGTGGTACTACTTCCAAACCACTTGACCCCAGCGACGTCCCCGTGGGATGAGAAGAGAGGAGACGAAAACAGAGAAGAGAGTGACAAGAAGGGTCCCCATGTGTGACGGAGGTGGGTAGGTGTCTAGGTTCCCGTCCGAAACGAAGTCTGTCCCCGAACCCAGATTTCGAGGTTTTAAATGATCAACTCGTTAATACCAGTTCAATTATCTTAAAAGATTTTGACTCAAAGGAGTAGACTTTGTGTACCTTTCTAATCATGGACAGTTTCCCAAAAACTCTTCTCAACTACCTTCTATTGGGAACTAGACTCCAGACGGTACATCATTCACCGAACATCATTTAACCTTAAAATAACGATAATAATACCCCTTTCATAGGTGAATCTTTATGTAACCTACTTTTTCTCTCTCTCATTTCCTCAAACACCTACTACAAATAATCTATACTTTAAGTTCTGAGATATTTGTGGTCGCATCTTGTTAGAAAGGTAAAAGGGGCACGAAAAGGTTCAGTGACGGATTGTGGTCCGTCGAGGGCAAGGTCACTCACTTTCATGTTACCCATTTGTGGTCCTTTGGCGTCGTGACTTCTCTGTCGTGGTAGAGAGTCACGTGGACTAACATTCGAGGGGACTCTGTAGTAACGTGGACAAGGCCCAAACGGGACACGGACTTCCTCTGTTCCTATCTCGAAAAGACCAACTTTTTCTCGGTCTCCGGAAACCGGGACTTCCCACTGAACCCTCTCTCGGATACTGTTATTTCGTGTAAGATCCAGACGAATTATCAAGTCTTTCCGAAAATGAGTTTGGTGGAACAAACTCGGAAGATTATTAGCATCCTCCTCCCACTAGGTCACCAATTCTCAGACGAAACGTTTACGTCCCCTGCACGAAAACTAGGGACCAACCCTTTGGTTCTACCCCTCGGTGTTGGTTCTGGGTTTCGTCGGTTTATTTGTATACTTACTAGGATCCTCCAGATGACACAATATTGGCGGGGAATGTGTAAGTCAATAAATAAGTAAGTAAGACATTGGCGACTTATGGAAGTTACGTGTTCGGGCCCACCATCTTTCCTTTTTTCTTTTTTTGGGTGTCGAGGGCGAACCTCCAACGGAAACTAGATCTCCCTCTCTACGTGTTAGATATTTGTATATTAGTCCCGACCATGTGTGACGGACCGGTCCGAATGACAATTTATAAACTTACGGTAGGGGAATATAGTAATGTTCAACACTAATGACGCCACGCCCGTTACTTTTATTGTGACACTACCTCTTAACACCCTTTCCTCTCGACAAGATACACCCCTCCCGTCCCTTCTGAGAACTTCCTCGGCTGTAAATTCGGTTTGACACTTCCTGTGCGTGTGGTCTATATAGTCTCGGAAATACCCAATTAAATTAAAGAATCGACCTTTTCTGACCTGGTGAGATTTCCAATTCATTCCCTTACTATCTTTAACCTGATGTTGATCTTTCGACTGCCGTTTTATTTTTTACGTTCCCTTGACTTAGAGAACAGTAACCTCCGTTAATACGTATCTAACCGACTTGTGTGCTGTTTTGTAGGTTGTCATTTTAAGTGTGTAATCTAATCCCAAACATAATCCAGGGAAAGTTCGGACCCTAATATACTACGATACTTTTGACATGTTCAGACACGTCTAGAAATAAGGACAATAAGTTCGACGGGGTCGAGAAAGTCTAGTAGGGTCGTTATAGGACGGGTCCTTGTGTGAGACGGGTCCTTGACAGACCTAAGTACAGACTTCTACCTTCTACTTCACTGTAACTGTGAATCTATAGATCGACTCGTACGAGAGACCCCACAATCATGGTGTGGGACATGTCTGTTTTCCTTTCTTATAGAGGTCATGCTAGTACCCACTGTCGGAACACATTGAGTTACTTCGACACTCGGTACGGTATGTCCCGGTGGGTTCTACCTATCCAGTACCACCTCTCAAGACTGTTTTGCGCTAGGCGACCTCTTCCCTTACCGTTTGGTGAAGTTATAGGAACGAAGCTTTTGGGGTCATACTAGTGTTAGGACACTTTTGTACCCATGTTAGTTTTACAATTTTAATACTGGAGCACCTTCTTAAAACTCGCTACAAGTGCAGTGGTAAGATAGGAACATTTAAAAGGGGTCTAGATTTTTTACGTACAATTAAAATTACTTTGTAATTTCACCCTCACCCCTCCCTGATTGTTTACACTCGATACTCAACCATATCATTGTAAAAAAAAGATTAAACGTCACTAAACCATAATACTGTCAGTAGTATTGTCAGTGTACTTTCGTTTACACAAAAGTCTTTAGTGTCCAATAAGAAGTGGATGTTGTCCTGTCCGGTGTCATTTTGGAAGAGAGGAGGTTGGTTGATTGGTGCACGGAGTGTTTTGACGTCGTCGTTCTGGCTGTCTACCAGTGCAGTGGAGAGTCTGTCAACGGTTTTGTAGGTCGGGACTCTGGGATTGGTGTTTGTGTTGGTATCTTCAAGATCGTTGTTGAAGGGGGCATTGATGTTTCTCGTGGGATGGTTGGAGAGGTTGTTGGGTGTGGGATCAGTGTTGGGACCGGTGTGGGTTGTTCAGTGTGCACTGAAAAGGTCAGTGACTCCGATTTCGACCGGAGTCACATCCAGGGTCAAGTGGTGGTCAGTGGCAGTTGGGTCGTCGAGTGTGGTGACCTTTGTCCGGTAGCTGACGGTCGGTGTGTTGACCCTTTTGGTGGGTTGAGTCATCGGTCTGGTGGGAAGGTCGTTGAAACAGGTGGAGTGGTGTGTTGTAGTGTTG
Source organism: Capra ibex (assembly GCA_006410555.1). Taxonomy (NCBI): domain Eukaryota; kingdom Metazoa; phylum Chordata; class Mammalia; order Artiodactyla; family Bovidae; genus Capra; species Capra ibex. The sequence continues at coordinate 73,999,332 of SJYO01020080.1, forward strand.
GTCAGTCTTTGGATGAGTTGGGTGGGTGTGGGGTCCCGGTTGGTGTCGGTGTATGTTGTGGTGGGTTTGTCGGAGCGGACGGTGGTATCGAGGGTCCGGGTGGGAGCGTGGCGTCGGTAACAGTGGGTTCTGCCCTGAAATAGTCCAAGAGTTACCTTCGTTCGACACATAGTTTCGTCTCTACCCCTATGTCGACTGCCAAGTTCTGAGGCACAGCCATTCAGCCCCGGTATCCTGGTATTGTTGTCGAAGCTTTTCAGACTCACTCTCACGGAACGATTTTTACTTGTAAGGGGACGTAGGAGACAGAACGTTACTTTGTCTGTGAACGTTCAAGGAGAAAGAGGTTCCAGGAGATAATTCTCTTGGACAAAATCTTATGGATATTTTTATCTGTGACTATCACTGACATACTTGTTTCCTTTCGTGTGCGGTTTTAAAATTTATACGTGTAAGGAGTGAAAATCGGTCGTACCCGTCACACCCCATGCAGGTCGTAACTAGGGTCGGACCGTGACAGGGAGACCTACTGAAAGTTCGAAGTTGTTGAAAGGACACTTTGCTCTCCAAACGTAAGTCACCAACAATGTTGGTGGACACTGTAATTATACTTTTTAGGTCTAATTACTCTTCTAACCAACCTCCATAACCCCCACTCCCCAATTCTAATAAACTAAGTGACTTTCTTAGTGATATTTTTAAGAAGGATAGAACGTGGTGAAAACACTAACGTTCATTTTGAAGGTGTAAGCCCAAAAATAAACTTTGTCTTCAAGTAATCTGTCGTTTTGTAAAGGACATCACAGATCGTACAAACTGACTTGTTTTTAATTTAAAGTGTGTCAAATAGTTCCTATATCGACGGTGCTTAATAGAGACTTCCTTGAGGAGTGACACTCTCGTGAGAAAGCAAATTTTTTTTTTAGAATTGTCTAACCTTTACTCTCCACAGAAGGTCCCTGAAACTTTAAGGGGTTACTTTTGGGTGATCGGAGCTCAAAGTCTGAGGAAAGATCGGACACAAAGACCAGAGGGTTGATTTCACAAGAGAAGTAACTCGGGTAGATAAAATAAACCAAATCCAGAAAAGTGGAGTCTTTATGAAGTTGTAGCTGGGGTTACGTTGAGTTCGGAGACCTTTGACACCGAGGGCTTTTAGGTTGGAGGAAAACTTAAAGGTCCCGCCGAAACACTTAGAGTGTAAATGGTTCCACTCCGACTCTAGGAATGTGCTTGTCCGAGATCGTAAAGAAAGGGACGGGTGGGGGTCGACGGGGGGTCGTATGGGGAGGGGCCGTCCCGGTCACCACGTTAGGGTGTCAAGTGAAATTTAAGGTCTCCTTTATCTGTAGTTTCGGAAAACTCTACAAGAGACTATTCTTACTCCCAGTATCTCTACCTCTCCTCCGTTCACAGCTGTAGAAGACAAACGAGAGAAAGGGGAAGTCGGAGGAGACACGTCGGGTTCTTCCCGAAACTACGGAGACCTCCACCCCGCACCCCCCCCCCCCCCCCCCCCCATGAAACGGAGGTCCAACCCCTTAAACCGGAGTCCCTTGGACTGGTGTCACGGGATACGTTTGGTGGGTTTCCTCCTTCAACATGGTTACTTGTTTGGGTGTCTTTAAAGGTCACCCGTGTTTTTCGTCATAATGAGATTGTGGTTTCAGTTTACAGTATCTTCCGTTTTAGGTCCCTGATTGGTCCTCGACCCAAAAGATCCGGTATAGGACCTTCCCTCGTCTGTTGTCTTATATCGCCTTCTCGTGCCAGTACTCGAGTCTCAGAGCCGATGGTCAAACTGAGACAATGACAAGACGAAAACTGTAGTCCGTCCGTCGAATTTGACGAACTCAAAAAAACAAAATAAAAAAATAGTAAACTTTTCACCCTCTTTCCTTAATTTCTAGTGAGGATATTTCTCGAACTAGGTCATGTATCTTTCACCTACGTGTGATCGATCAGCGATACCAATGTCACTGACTTTACCCGTCTGCAGAACCCCTGTGTCACTACCGGTAGGGGGGAGAGTTTCCTCTTCGAGAAAGACTAACGACGGTTCACAGAATGTCCGGTTCTCCTAGGATCGTCGACCCTGAGCCACGTCCAGAGAAAAAATGGACAGATTGACTGGGGACTCCAATCTCCCAGAACCAATCGTCTAGAATCTCTCGTTACTCGTGTCTGAAACCCTAGTCTGTTTACTTCTAACTGAAAGTCAGTATTTTGAATGATCGACGTACTGGGACCTGATCTAACCCCGTAAAAGGAACAGATATTTTACCTTGATCAATATCGATGAATCACCCTGGGAACCCTCTTAATCTTTACCGCAAACATTTGGTCGGAATCGATACGGGGGCCTCTTCCGTTTTTCAGGGTTTCTTTCATTTTCAAGGATGGTCAGAATCGGAAGACCCCTTACAGACGTAAACTTTTTTTCAATAAACCGACACGACCCAGAATCGACACCATACGCCCTAGAAACCAAAGTCAGACGTTTGAAGGTCGACACCGCACACCCTGGATCAAGGGGGTGGTCCCCAGCTTGGTCCAGGGGTACGTAACCCTCACGTCTCAGAAATGGTGACTGGTGGTCCCTTCAGGGTCAAAGACGTAAAATTTTCTCTTCAACAAAGTCGGTTTCACCACCGGTGTTTAGGGTTTTAATGTCCCCGATTCGTATCTGAAACTACATATAAATCAGAATTAACGCTTCATCAACTTCATCGCTTTTTCATTTTTATAGAAAACAGAACTTTGTCTGTTAGGAATAAAAAATAAAAGGGTGAAAACCACTTCTGAAATAAAAAGGTAATTTAGACATATTCTTTTTACGATCGTATACACACTCCACTGCTCGTCGTCGGAGTCATCACTCCCCTCCTCTTCCTCCCCGAGTCCTCAAGACCAGGAGGGGTCTCCCCTGTCGGTCTCGACGCCTCCGACCACCGTCCCGACCGTAGATCGGGACCCCTGACAGTGACAGAAAATACCACTCGCAAGTGAGACCTCCCACTCCACAGGACTTACCGGTGGCGAGATGACACGGTCAACTTATAAAATGTATAGTGAAGATAGTCCACCATTACTCTCTGGCCACAACGGTCACAAGTTATCTTCCGTCTTCAGGTCTAGAAAATTATTTTCGTGTACTGAAAAATTCACTCGTTGTGTAAATTTTTTTTAACTTGTGACAACTGGGTTGCTTTGCGTCAACATCCGGACACAAAACCGGAGTCCTGGGACTGTGACACGGAAGACGGGATTGTCCACTTGATACACTTTATGGAAATCCGTCCTTTCAGATCTAAAAAGGTGTTCTCTTTACGCGAGTTGTGAAATCAGTGAAAAGTGAACAACGATGGGAGATGCGGTCACGAAGAGTTGTCGTCGTCATAATTGTGAACCCAATTATGTCTACTCAGAAACGTCACCCCCGACAGGACACGAAACACCCAACAACTCATTGTAGGGACCGGCTGTGGATGATTTACGGTCAAGTCAAGTCAAGTCAAGTCAGTGAGTCAGCACAGGCTGAGAAACACTGGGGTACTTAGTGTCGTACAGTCCGGAGGGACAGGTAGTGGTTGAGGGCCTCAAGTGAGTCTGAGCGCAGGTAACTCAGTCACTACGGTAGGTCGGTAGAGTAGGAGACAGCAGGGGAAGAGGAGGACGGGGGTTAGGGAGGGTCGTAGTCTCAGAAAAGGTCACTCAGTTGAGAAGAGTACTCCACCGGTTTCATGACCTCAAAGTCGAAATCGTAGTAAGGAAAGTTTCTTTAGGGTCCCGACTAGAGGAAGTCTTACCTGACCAACCTAGAGGAACGTCAGGTTCCCTGAGAGTTCTCAGAAGAGGTTGTGGTGTCAAGTTTTCGTAGTTAAGAAGTCGCGAGTCGGAAGAAGTGTCAGGTTGAGAGTGTAGGTATGTACTGATGACCTTTTTGGTATCGGAACTGATCTGCCTGGAATCTACCGTTTTATTACAGAGACGAAAAATTATACGANGAGTTCTCAGAAGAGGTTGTGGTGTCAAGTTTTCGTAGTTAAGAAGTCGCGAGTCGGAAGAAGTGTCAGGTTGAGAGTGTAGGTATGTACTGATGACCTTTTTGGTATCGGAACTGATCTGCCTGGAATCAACCGTTTTATTACAGAGACGAAAAATTATACGATAGATCCAACGAGTATTGAAAAGAAGGTTCCTCATTCACAGAAAATTAAAGTACCGACGTTAGTGGTAGACGACACTAAAACCTCGGGGGGTTTTATTTCAGACTGCGACAAAGGTGACAAAGGGGTAGATAAAGGGTAATTCACTACCCTGACCTACGGTACTAGAAGCAAAAGACTTACAACTTGAAATTCGGTTGAAAAAGTGAGAGGAGAAAGTGAAAGTAGTTCTCCAAAAAATCGAGGAGAAGTGAGAGACGGTATTCCCACCACTGTGGGTTGGGGTCGATACTATTAGGTTTTACAAAGGTCTGTAACGATTTACAGGGGGTTCCCCGTTTTAGTGGGGTCTAACTCTTGGTCACACGATCTCTTTTTCTCTCGGAATTTTTTTATCCTTATGTACAATCATTATTGTAAAAACAACAAGTTAACGAGTCAGCACAGACTGAGAAACGTTGGGGTACCTGACATCGTACGGTCTGAAGGGAGGGACAGGCAGTCGTGTAGGACCTCAAACGAGTTTGAGTAAAGGCAACTCAGTCCCTACGGTAGGTTGGTAGAGTAGGAAACAGTAGGGGAAGAGAAGGACGGAAGTTAGAAAGGGTCGTAGTCCCAGAAAAGGTTACTCAGTCAAGAAATATAGTCCACCGACCTCATAACTCGGAGTCGAAGTCATAGTCAGGAAGGTCACTTATAAGTCCCAACTAAAGAACATCTTACCTGACCAACCTAGAGGAACGTTAGGTTCCTTGAGAGTTCTCAGAAGAGGTTGTGATGTCAAGTTTTCGTAGTTAAGAAACCACGAGTCGGAAGAAATGCCAAGTTGAGAGTGTAGGTATTTGTCTACAATATTTCTCTTGGTTCAACATCCTATTATTTATCTTCGACTGATCGTTCTGACTAAAAAGTCGGTCAAATAGTTATTATTCTCAAATGACTCGTGGATGAAACAGGGGTTGTGACTCGATCTGGATTGCCCTCTTCATTTTCTTTATATCCATTATCAAACTCCAAAGTTTAGCGTATGTTATTGAGTATTAAAAATTTTAACTTGTGACGGTCGATGTCTTTGTTTCTTTTTGGGGAGGGTCCTCCCTTCAACAACAACTGCAACAAGTCAGTTCTGAAATGAATAGACATAGTATAGACACACTGGTACCCGTTTAGTTGTCGACAGAGAGACTTGGACAAAAGAGTTCTACCCCGACGATACTCCTACTTAACCCGACCACATACACTTTCTCGACTCGTCCCGTAGACCGGGTAAATCCCAGTCCTGTCCACCAAAAGGAAAGAGTAAAGAGAGACAAAGCAAAAAATTTCTTGACTTTTGGAAAGGTACAGTTACAGAGTAAACTAATTCTACTGTACGACTCTCAACAAGTTTGAGAAGTCGACGTCCTATTTACATAGAGGAGAGTGGGAGATGATGGGTGTCAAAGGAAGGACGAGTCCTAACAAACAAAATTTTTGTTGTGTAGAAAGTCATTGAGACACATCTCAAATACAAAGACAAGAGCCATGATAGGGAAAGAGTAAGTGGACCAAACTTCCCGTTACACTCGGAAGTCGTGACTGAGACCCTGGACCTTCTTTGGTCCGTGGGTCTCCCTCCTCGGGGTCCCGCTGTGTCACAATCGGTGGCTCCACACCTGTTACTTCTCACGGGTTGGTGGACCACAAAGGGGTCTCGGAAAGCCCCGTAATCCTCGACAGAATCGAATGTCGAAGGACTCTTGACAATAGTCGTAAATATACAATTGTGGGAGTCCCCTCCGACAAGTCTTGAAGGGTTCACCCACCGGGTGGTAAGGACAGTACGAAAGGGAACTCCCCAAGGGAGACGGACCTTACGGGGAGGGTGGGGATTAAGTAGGAAACTCTACTTTATAGTTAAGTAGAAGTGGGATCCTTCAGAGGGGTGGAATCAGTGGTGGAGGTAGGTCCATTTGACCCTGTGAAGGGAGAGAACCAAAGACCTGGGAGGTATATAGGGGACTGGAGGTGATTACGTGAACGGTGTGTAAAACGGTAGAACTTCCGTTCTAAAAATGAATAAGTGTGAGAAATCACGAGTCGGGACTGAAATGTATATCACGCACGAATACGAATCAGTGAGTCAGGACAGGTTGAGGAACGTTGGGAAACCTGACATCGAACGGTCAGAGGAGACAGGTTCCCCAAAAAGTCGGTTCTTATGACGTCACCGAACGGTAAAGGAGGAGGTCCCCTAGAGGACTGGGTCCCTAGTTTGAACACAGAGGACGTAACCCCCGTCTAAGAAATGGGAGACTCGGTAGTTCCTCCAGGAATATGTGTCATATAAAAATGGTTTACAAACTACTTTCTTACTTAGTTATACCTCATTTGGATTTGAAGTGTCTCTTGAAACTCGTTTCCCCAGTTTTTCATTTAATCGTGGAGACACATTTGTCGGAGAAATCGAAAACACTGTAAGTCTCATCTCTAAAGAAAGAAAAAAAAGGTAAATTGAAAAATAAAATATAACTTCATATCAACTAATTGTTACAACACAATCAAAGTTCACATGTCGTTTTTGTAAGTCAACATGTGTATGTATATAGATAAGAAAAAGTTTAAGAACAGGGTAAATCCAATAATGTATTACTCGTCTTAAGGGAGACGATGTGTCATCTAGGAACAACCAATAGACAAAATTTATATCATCACTTATGTGCAGTTAGGGTTTGAGGGATTTATAGTGGGGTATATAGGGGTACCATTGGTATGGAACTCGTTTTCCCCGGACTAACTACAGGTGTAGGACTTGTAGACACTAACACTTTGAGGGTACTATCTTAAACGTCTTCAACTCCTCCCCTGGGACCCGTAGTGTCAGTAACTATACGACGGAAGGGCCCGTCCGACCTGTCTAACCGAACGAGACTTGGGACAGGAAACGATTCCTCCTACAAATCCAAGGAACTCGATTTTAGAAAGACTACTCTATAACGTCTCAAGAGAAAGACTACTCTATAACGTCTCTGTGACTGTCACTCCTCGGTGTAACAGTCGTCGGTAACCAACTCATCACTCTGCCAAGCAATCGTTTACCAAGTAAGTTTACCTGTACGACATTCACGATTTCATGGTATGAACCGAGAATCCTCAGGAACCGGGAGAAAACAGTTACGACTATCCATGTGTGTCCGAAAAATGAAATAGAAGTTCTTAGACAGTACCATCTATAAGAAGTAAGAAGTCGGAGTTGGGGTTTACTCTTTGGTAGACCGTCTCTGATTGGACTGCCCACTGTTTCCTCTTTCGTCTGCAATATTTGACTTATTACACACCGTACATTAAAGGGAACCCGAAACCCAATTGTGGACGAACTTCGAGAGTTGGATGGGACGTTGGGGTGACGAGAAGAGACGTAGGGTAGTGACTCTCGACTTCAAAGTCGGTCGAAGAAATTAGGTGTCCCGATCGATTCGAATCGAGTGACCGAACAAGAGAAAAAGACAACCATCACCTAGACTCGAGATCCTATATCTATGTTTAATAGGAAACTCGAGTCACTCTCTCCAAATGACCCTGCCCTTTAGAAAAACAATTGTTACGATCAATTTTAAACTTACCTCTGAAACACTAGTCAAAAAATATATTAAGGAAGTAAACTAGAAGTGTAGTTGGATTCTACACTCCTAATGATAACGGATAATGACAACAGGGGTAAGAAGATAACTCATTCATTTTTTAATTTACAAACCTTACAAGTGTTTCTAAGTTGTTGAGGTGGATCCAATGTACCCTTGTTTCTGTAAAAAAAAAAAAAAGGACGAGAATAAATAAATAAATAAATAAATAAAATATTCAATTAAAAATAAAAAGAAAATCGTAAAAAAAAATTTTAAATTTTAGAAATTAAGAATGTACGTAAGGGTTTGTACTTGGGGGGAGGGTGGAGGGAGGGGTGTTGTAGAGAGACCCAGTAGGGGTACGTGGTCGGGGTTCGTACGACGTGGGATGCAGTCTGTACCTGACCGCTAAGTTAAGAATGTACTGTCATATGTACAATCTTAAGGGTAAGAGGGTTTAGTAGGGTGGGAGAGGGAGAGGGAGACTCAGGTTTTCAGGCAATATGTGTAGACACAGAAAAAAGGACAGAACGTATGTCCCAGCAGTAACGGTAGAAGGATTTAAGGTATATATACACAATCATATGACATAACCACAAAAAGAAAGACCGAATGAAGTGAGACATATTAACCGAGGTCAAAGTAGGTAGAGTAGTCTTGACTAAGTTTACTTAAGAAAAATTGCCGACTCATTATGAGGTAACACATATACATGGTGTCGAAAGAATAGGTAAGTAGACGACTACCTGTAGATCCAACAAAGGTACAGGACCGATAATATTTGTCACGACGCTACTTGTAACCCCATGTACACAGAGAAAGTTAAGACCAAAGGAGTCACACATACGGGTCGTCACCCTAACGACCCAGTATTGCATCAAGATAAACGTTAAAAATTTCCTTAGAGGTGTGACAAGAGGTATCACCGACATGATCAAACGTAAGGGTGGTTGTCACATCCTCCCCCTTGTTTCTGTATAAAATTTTTAACACAAATTTTTAAGAATCGTTGTGAAATAAGAGGGTTTATCCTCTAAGTAGTGAGATTGTAAAGTATTGGTTGGTTACATAAGTCGTTGGAACATAAAATGACTACCACATCGGGTTCTCAGTTGTTTGATACGGGGGGGTTGGTTTAGACCGGGTGTTGACTTTTTTACATGTCTGGTGTTCGACATGTCAGGTGTTCGACTCTTACCGAAAATGTAAAAAATACCAACACCCCTCCCCCCCCTTACTTTTAAGATACTGTGTACCTTTAGTATATTCTAAGTTTTAAAGTCACAGGTATTTACAAATGAAAACCTTATACCGGTGTGAATAAACTCACATACAGTAGATGTCGACGAAACACGATCTTACCGTCTCAACTCACCGACGATTTCTCTTGGTGTTTCGGATTTTATAAATGGTATACCGAGAAATGTCGTCTTTTTTTTTTTCTTTTTGTTGAAAGGTTGGGGAGTATATCTTATTTGAAGTCGGAACAACGGTAAGTTTAATTCGGTTTAAGACTTAAAAGTTTTCTTTACGAAACGAGGTCAAATTTACTTTCTGTTAAAATAAAAGAAATTGTGGTGAGGTGTCTTTTTCACCCATGGTACTAGATTTATTCTGAGTAAGTTATAGCCGTCGTATGTAATATCTTTTGAACTTTAGAGTTCCTTTAATTTGTAAGGAGACTAGAAAACAAATATATTTAAACGGTTTGTGTACAATAAGGAAGTGGTACTTCTATCTGTCGTCGAAACAGTTATAAACAGATTAAAACTGAGTCAGTTTTGTCTTTCTATATCCGAACCCCGAGACAGGACAATGTAGTACTCTACTTGAACGTCACTCGCACCGTGACGGTAGACGAGACCTCCCGGAGCGGTACCCGCGATCGGGGTATTTCGGGTTCAAGAAGACCTCGTCCTTGTTTGGAAGGGTAGTCCCGTACGGCAACCAACCCGGGTACGAACTAAATTACGAAGGGGAGGGGAGAACCTTGAGAATCACTAAAAAGTTTACAATAAATAAGTAAATAATCGACACGACCCAAAAGCAACGACACGGTCCCGAAAGAGATCAAAACCGTTCGTCCCCGATGGGAGATCAACACCACGAGCCCGAAGAGTAACACCACTGGAAAGATCAACACCTCGTGTCCGAGATCTCACGAGCCCGAAGTCATCAACGCTACGGACCCGAGTCATTAACACCGAGTACTCGAGTCATCCACACCGAGTTTCCGAGGTCGTACTCCCGAGTCGTCAACGCCACGTACCCGAATCAACGGGACGTCATACACCCTAGAAGGGTCTGGTCCTTAACTTGGGTACGGGGGACGTAACGTTCCACCTAAGAATTGACGACCCGGTGGTCTTTTCAGGGAATTACTGAAAACTAGAACGTAAAAAGTAAAACTTGATCCGGGTGTTCAATATGCCCGAAGGGTTTACCGAGTCACCATTTCTTAGACGGACGGTTACGTCCTCTGCGACCTTTACGTTCATGCTAAAGACCCAGTCCTTCTAGAGGACCTTCTCCTTTACCGTTGGACGTGGTCATAACGGACCTTTTAGGATACTCGTCCCCTCGGACCACCCGAAATTAGGTACCACAGTGTTTCTCAGTCTGTGACTCGTTGACTCGTACGTGCGTGTTTAATATATCGGTCAGAACGAAGGATTTCTACTAAGACATGTCCGTTGATGTAAAGTCCTCTACACTTTCCTTCAAGAATGTGTTGTTAAAAAAGAGACATTAAGGTATAGGGTATTTCCTTTTACAACTCGTTCTAGGGTATCTGTTCTAGAAGGAAACAGAGTGGATGTTACATTTAGTCTCCATCTAAGGACGGAGGAGACTTGGAGAAATAAGAGTCAACATTTTACCCTATTCTTATGAATACGACGGAGCTCCCCAACAATATTCCTAGGTTCTTCCGTTTTTTACGTGAATCCTTTGACATTTTGGAAATTTCTTTATGTTCGGGGGAAAGAAATGTTCCTCCTATCTACGTTCTCGACGGTGTCCTCTCTCTTTGAGGTCCTCCAGAGAGTACCTCGAGTAGGACTGTGGTGGTGACAAGACGACGAGGAATTTAGTCAGAGAACGATGTCGGGTCAAAGGTTTTTGTTTCGGGAGTGTAGTGACGGGACGAATTTTGGGAAGTTACCTAAGAAAGACAGGAATCCAACCCCGTCCCTAGAATATTGTCACTGACACCGGGACTACATCATGTCCAGAGAGAGACCGATTTTCTCTGGGGTTATTTTCTTATTAGACCCTGAAGGGATCACTACGTCACCAATCCGGAGACGAGAAAGTGACGACTTCCGGACCCAAGTTAGAGACCACTCCCTTGATTCTAGTGTGTTCGGTGTGTAACACCGGTTCTCCATCTTTTTTTATTTATTTATTGGACTTATTTGACACAGACTTTCGTTGAGTTCTTTCCGGACCTAGTGTCAACAAAAAGAGATTTTTTTTACCTACTAGGTTCGTGTAACAGGTTGAAAGGAAACTCTGGGTTCTGACTCATAGAACTTACTTAGTGGATCCAGAATAAGAAGAGGGGTCTGGATCTCGTGACGGACCAGACCCCACCTATATTCTCTCCAATTTCCGATCGGTCCGTCGACCCCCAGTATAGAAGGGACGGTGGATAATAATCTCGACACTGGAACCCGTTCAGTGACTCGGAAGTAGAGAAGAGGATCAACAACACTCCTAATTTATTCCACATTTCGTCTCCACTGATAGTGTGTTCCATTCTTCACGACCCGTGCTCCACTCTTCGGTCTCACACCTCCACGAAGTCACTTGGCATCCTAGGTCTCAAGCCATGTAATTATCGTCACTGGAATGACCTTGTTAAACATGAGACCTTGGGAATGACACATTCCTTAGTAGTAAAAGTAGGGGTTATTATACGTCTACTTGATCTACACCAGTTCTAATAATAACAGTTTAAGGAAACTACTGATGATTTTCATTAAGACACAGTCTAAGAGTAAAACCAACGAAATGGTAAAAACCGTTGAGGAGAATGAACGTCTACCAAAAGATTTCTTACGAATTTTCACCATTACGGTATTTAGTGGACGAAATTTTTTATTTTTGAGAAAAGGGTTACATGGGAAAGTATAGAGTCAAGTTAGGGAAAATTGCAAAGTATGAGACTCAGAGAGTCCTTCAATATCCTGATAAGACATCCCTCAAAAAACCAAACAAAACAAAAAGGTTTTTCTGTTAGAGATCTATTTTACGAAAGATTAAGACTTGTGTTGTCGGACTCCAGGAGAAGATCCCTCGTCAGTCATTAGAGTCCCAATTGGTAAAGAAAGGTCTTAGGAAGTACCAAGGTAGATTGACGAACCTCTATACTTGGGTAATTAGACAAATTTCATTAACTATTGGAAAGGTCCTTTTAGGTGTGTGTATGTGATAAAACGTATGAGATAAAAAGGGTCCCCAAAATACTCACTTCAGCGAGTCAGTACAGGGTGAGAGACGTTGGGGCACCTGACATCGGGTGGTCCGAGGAGACAGGTACCCTAAGAGATCCGTTCTTATGACCTCACCCAACGGTAAAGGAAGAGGTCCCCTAGAAGGGCTGGGTCCCTAGCTTGGGTCCAGAGGGCGTAACGTCCGTCTAAGAAATTGGAGACGCGGTGGTCCCTTCGGGTAGTTTAGGTGGGTGTCATCGGAATTCCTACTCACCAGAGTCAAATTTAGGGATGGGATTCTATGATTAATGATTATTGTCGAATTACAAACGGGGGGTGGGGTGTTGGGTGAGTGGAAGGTCTATATAAACGTAAAATAGACCCTTTTTGTACCGGATCGACTTCCTTGAGTCTAAAATGGTCCTCTTAAACTTAAAGTCCGAGATCGTTGTTCGTACTACATCTCTTTAAAAATCGGTCCCCGTTCGGTAATGAATAATAAATAAATAACACACTACATAAATGAAAAAACCTTCAAAAGATCGGGTTAATACCAAGGTAATGTTGTATGGGGGTTTGGGGGTATAGTCACTAAATTATCGATCTTAGGACGGATTTGTCAGACATTTGATCCTAGTATTTGTTTTTTGTCTCTAATGGGTTTCTAAATGTGTGATGACAAAATGTCCTACTTTTGAGTATAATATAGTCACTTCACCTTCGGATAAACTGACAGAGTTTAGGTCCATTCATCCACCTCTCCGGACAAGGTGGTCGCTACTACGATACAAAGACCAATCAAGTAACAAGTAGAGTGATTAGACACTACGACGTAAACTCTGCGTCCGTCCTCTGTGTTATCGTGTCATCAATTCTATTGTTCGAGATCTTAACCTGTCGAACTCAGGTTTATGGTAAATAATCGACACACCAAAACCCGTTTACAAAAGTTGAGATAAAGGAGTCGACATTTACCACTGTCTACTCCATACAGTGGACAGCACTGTATAGAGTACTGTACAGTACAATACAGTACATACTGTACAGTTATCCATTCAATCACACCCTTTCGATCATACCCTTAATTTGTCCTTTTACGTGTAGTTCATGAACGTGTCTCGGTCTGGGTCACTCGACTGGGAGTCACACACTACACTAGAGTCTGTGTCTGCTTACACGGCGGTCACCGTCCTCTCCTCCCTTGCAGGTCCGACGGAGTGATTGTCGGACACCCACTTAAGTGACTCCAGGTGTCAGACCAGGGACCGGGGTCTTCGGGAATCGTGTGGGAATCCATCGTCGACAGAGAAGTTCCTTGGACCACAATTTGGTTCCCATATTTGACTACATATTTTCGTCTTACGATTAGACAAGTAAGTACGATGACAAAGAATAACATTGACGTTCCCCCGGTCTCTCTATCCAGGAGAACCAGTTACTTAAAAGAGGGTAAACCCTTTTGTTCATATAAGTCTTTCCATGGACCACCTCCACATTAATCTTGTACACCTCAATAATACACTAAATTTACAAATTGGGGACACGGAATTCGTAAGTGGAGGAACTTTTGCCACATTGGACGTACTCTGTCACGGTCAGAGACTCATCCAGGGAGAGAGATAGTCGTGAGTCTCCCGACCTCTACTCGGAGAGGGAAAAGTACCCAGGTACTTGCTGCGTTGTTGGGGAGGGTTACTACCCGAATCAGGAAGGAAAACGAGATAATTACGTAAGTCACACTACTATACGTTTATTAGTTGAGTCATTGAAACGTACAGAGACGAGACTAATTAATAATCATTTCTCAAGTACACTAAAACTGAGTCTCTTGTTAGAATGAAGAAAATAAAGACTTCAAAAACACCCGTGACACACACGCACACACACACACACACACACACACGGGTTCGTAACTGTTAACAGGTGTAGTCGAGACGGGGGTTTACTAAATTTTATTGACTTCTTTTCTAAGGGTTTTCTAAACTAAAGTCGGAATAGTATAAAGTCACACTCACTCTACTGAGAGTTTATGACGTTTGTCGTCCTTTTTCAGGGGTCTCTCGTGGACCCACTCCAAAGTACTCCGCTTCCACCGTCTTGAGGTCTTTCGGTGTAAATTCTTTCCGGTAACTTGCGAAGTACCCGGTGGTTCGTTGTCGACCCCGAGTTGTCGATAAACGGTCCTAAGAATGTACAGAGATAAAGTGGAAGCACAAAAGTCACTTTCAAATGGTTCCTTACTTTGTACGTTACTACTACAAACTTTGACACCAGCCCGTAAGGAAGTTCACACACTCACTTGTCTCGTAGGTCGAGAGTTGGGTGGAAGTCGACTTTTGTCACTTACAGGTTGAAGTTCGGAAACTAAAACTTCTACTGGTGAAACCTTTACCACTCAATACAGTGTTTGTATGTGAAGACTCTTTCACATGGCCCCATCAAACAAACTTCGAAAGTTTCCTTGTTCTTAGTGAACTTGTAGGACCTTGTCATACTAAGGTGGTGGTTCGAGAGTCCCAGTTCAAAGAGACTGGTCGGGAGGGTGGTAACACACTCAGTTATTGGTTGGAGTTTTAGATCGATTTAGATAAAAACTATCAACTCTCCATGAGGATTACAGCAACTCAATAATACTCTCTCTACAAAATCTTTGATTTTAAGTTAAGAACGGGTATTCATCTTTAGGGACATTGTGACAAAAGGACCACCCCTCTTTTCCTTAAGGATGTACAGAATTGGGTGAGTACAGGTAACGGGAGGACAACATCCAACGTAAGAGGAACAGACTGGTTTTATGTGCAAGACTGAGTAAATATGTGTGTACGTGTATTAGTTAGTTTTTCAGTCTTTTAACGGTAGCCATTGGAGGGAGTTCTGCCCGCCCAGTACCACCTCTCCAGACTGTCTTACACCAGGTGACCTCTTCCCTTACCGTTCGGTGAAGTCATAAATACTTTTCCGATTTACTATCCTATGGTTTTCCTGTCCCTCCGGACCGCACGACACTAAGTGTCCCAGTGTTTCTCAGCCTGTGCTGACTCGTTGACTTGACTTGGAGGGGTTCGTTCGACGACTCATGACCATTTGAGTTCACAGAAACCTCTTGTGAAATTTGTAGGACTTACACTCACTACCCATTTTAAGTTCTAAAGCCTTATCTAAGAAAGGGTGAATGTCTCCTTTTTCTACACTATTAAGATCTGTCTTTATGTGAGTCGACCTGGAGGAGAAGAGTTTAGGTTCGACACGGTGGGCTGATCACGAAGGAGTTTCAATTAGAATCAAAAGTAGTTGAAGACGAAACCCAAAAATGGTGTTGTCTCCCTTCGTCCAACATCGTTCTTCTGGTCCCTGTCGGGTCCCACTGAAAGGTTTTTTCGGGAAAAGAGGGGTGACTCTTTTGTCGTAATGTTCCTAAAGATATATACCCGTCCTCAACTTGAAATCGAAGATTTTGTAGAGAAAGTATTATACAGTCACTGTATTATCGTGGAGAGTTGATAGTTTTTAACTAAACCGGTCTATAAATCGACATTTAATTTAAAGATATTACACTCAGACTAAAGAGACATTTCAACTTCTACACTCCCGTCTTTTGAGGACTATATAATTGTGAACCACTTTCGTAAATCGTTTCCTTCATCATTCCACAATGAACGACACCTAGGGGACTAAAGATATCCAAAGTAGACTCAGGATGTTAAAGATAGAAGTAAGACCTTGAAATGGTGTCAGGTCTAATTTTAAATTCTAATTTATAATTTTAAACGATCATCCATAACGGGGATGCAACAGTAGAACGGAGTTTTGTGGGTCAAACTTTTTAAGAAAAATTTTAAGTAATACTTCACAACTTTGTGGAGACATAAATTAGTACTCCAAAATTTTTGTCATGTGTGTAAACGAGAAGGAGGGGGAGTCTTGGACATATATCTTCCTTCAACTCGTCCAGACCCTTTGGTGAATCACCGTCTCCACTCTTTTCTTTTGGAAAGTCGTCGTGTGGACCGGACGATAATCGTCACGAGTGCTCCTCTACACCTTTCGATAGAATGGTAAAAAAGGAGAGGGAGGGGACGGGAGAGTATATTTAACAGTGTTTTGGGACAGACCAGCTGGTGGTCTTATAAAGAGAACAAGTAAGGTGGTAGGGATGAAGTCAAGTCGAGGAACAAGGGTCAGGAACAAACACGAGTCTCAAGTGATTTCTACGAGTTCACACTTCAGCATACAGTAGGACATTTAGTATAAAAGATGGTTTCTCTCTTCTACCCCTTTCCTTAGTCAATTTTTATTTTCAAGGGTATGTCATACCACAATATTTTCCGTATTCATGTTTCTCGACACCCTCAGTCTCCTGTCACGCTGCGTGTGTCGTGACACCCCTCCTCCAGTCTCTTCGCGACCGGCTACCGACTGGGAAGTGGTCCCCGAGCCTCTTGACCTCTCCTCAGGGAGTTCACACTTGTGAGTCGGAACAGTTTCTCTTACCAGTAGAGTTTGTCATCCGAGGACGGGGGTGAAGAGTTCGAGAAGAGAGGTTTGAGGCCCTCCGACGTTTTCGAGAGAGACCACAGTCCTCGGGCCCGACAGACCGTCGGGGAAAGTTCTCCGTGTCTCAAATTTATCTTATGAAACCGGTGTACTAAACCACGTCTAAAACTGCAACCCTTTGTTCCGAAGAACCGAGTGGGACCGAGATCTCAGTTCTGTGCTAAGACTAGGACTGGGGATCGGAATTGGTCATAAAGAGTTTCGACTTAGACGGAGGGTCAGTACAGTCTTAGTGGACCCGGGGTGCAGACTGGATGTCTTAGTCTTAGCGAACCCACACCCCGGGCCCCTGGACACCATATTATACGGGGAATTCGCCGGTCTCCGTGACTTTCAAGGTCCCGACGTCACCGGGGAGGGGAAGGGTAGAAGTGGGCAGACACGGACTCCGTCGTCCCTGTTCGGGTCATGGAGGTAGATAGAAAAGACACTTCGGTTCCGTCCACCCCCGTCATAGTGAAGGGTCGCAGCACCGGTCGGACATTGTGGACAATGAGACTGAAGTGAACGTCGCCTACTTACGTAGTCACTGTCTTTGTCCTCTCTTTAGGGACACCGGCACCCGGACTCATAGCGCCATGACGAACGGCAAAACGATTGTCGTACGGACCACTGGTCTTTCTCCGGGTCATCTCCTATACTTGCGTACATTTCGGGGTGGAAGAAGTTTTACACGTTCCAATTCCGGAACCTTTACGACCGACGTACAAATCGGACTTCACTACCCTAGTGTAAAAGATCAACGGTCGGGGTGGGAGGGTTAGGCTGACCCTGTGGTCGAAAGGTTGTTTCCGACAGTTTCGATCGATGCCCCTCGGGGGTGGGGTGAAGAAGGGCCCGGTATACCCGAACTCAAGGTAGGTGTGGACTATTATGTTTGGACCGACCCTCTTAATCCCTGTTCTCAGTACCTACACTCGTCCCAGGACACTCTACCTCTTTCGTTTTGTGGTTTCCTTTTTGACACCCTTTCCGTAAAAGTTTGACGCGACTAAAAAGAATATCCGAAGTTTCTCAGAGTTTAAGATCCGAAAACAAAACGAAATGAAAATTTTTCGGTTAGGTCAAGTTACATTTAAGGTTTCAGTAAAATTTGAAGACTTAAAAAGGGTGGAGAACTAAATGAATTTAATGGTTACCAGAATTATCCGGTAGTAAAAATTTTCCTGTATAAGATGTGACAATTTTACATAATAATCATTTTTCTTTTTTTTTATCTTTGTAGGGTTGTAAAGTAAAAAGGTCACATTTCCTATATGGTTTCTAGAACCGTTTGTTCTCAGAATTATTTGCAATCGAGAGGTCAAGGAAGTGGAAGTAAACAACAGATGGGCGTACTGTAGAAAGACGAAACAGAGATAAAAGGAAACTAAAATCAGAGAGGAACATCTAAATGAACAATTGAACCCGGTAACATCCCCCACCTTCATCCGTTTCGTAGATTTGTTGGTCTTTACCGTTCTTCTCCCCCTAGATGGGTAACAACGTCCTTCCCCCTGGGGAAGGTCCCGGGCTCTTACCCGAGAACAGATTGTGAGCCTTCACTTAACAAGTTCCTCTGTGTACACGACTGTTTCGTTCTCTGAAACAACCCTTCTCCGTGAGGTACCTCCCGTCCTCCCATTTCCTTGGATCCTCTTGATCAGACGGTACACCGAACATCAGGACCCAAAATCCCACTATCCTAATCAAAGACCCAAAAGAGACCGATTAGCAACACTGAGTCCCAGGAAGGACCACCACGTGCGTAATGAGTCGGTTTTGCCTAAGGTCACTCTTTCTAAGACCCTCCAACCATCCTGTACACCAAAGAGGAAACTGGAAAGCACTCAAGAAGGTCAACCACCATCTAACGATCAAGGAGGTACAGGAATGGTACAGGAGGACGACATTTCATTGAGTTCGTTTACGAACAATGTCACGGTCCTACCGTCAAGGTTAGTCACAAAGGGGACTGTTCTAATAATGGGTGAAAGGAAAAAATCGTTTGTAAATGACTTTTTTTTTTTAACATTTGGTCTTTTAAGGACTAACCCTCACTAACCGTAGATCTCCCTTTCAAGATAGTTTTACACCGAACCTTACAATAAGTATCAAAAGATAATGCAACTGATAAATTTATCGTCTTGACCCCAACGATAAAGTCTCTTTCCCCTCTCATTACCTGAAGACCTATAAAAATTAACAAAAATGATTGTCTTTGACAACAACACAAAGATGCAAAAGGTCTCCACAGTAAGTAATTAAAATTGTCTTTCAAATACTTTCAACCGTTGGTGAGATATTCGTGGTGAATGGACCCTGCACATGTCGAAAGGAAACTCCACAAAATCGAGAGAGGTGAAAGAGTCTTTACTACCCCCATCCCTCCCATGTGACGTCGAAGTTCTCGAGAGGTTCTCTCCCAGTCCTCAAGGACAGAGGAATGTTATCCTCCATAACTACGTCTGGACCCTGTACTCCTGGGTCACAAGGGGTTTCACTGCCCGACTTGTCGTTCCCGAACCGGAACCTCTCTACGGTAGGCAGAGTTAGAGGAGGAAGGTCGTCCATCGTCGGGTATAGACGTCTTCTGAGGGCAAAGGTCAAGTTGGAGTTCACATGAACAATCCAAGACATGACGTCTCGTACCCAACAAATAAGTTGTACGGCGATTGGCGGGACATCTTATTGATTTCCTTCCAAGATCGTATCTTTAAAGAGGGTGTCGCCTACCTTCTGTTTCAGCTTAATTTTAAATTTTTTTTTTCTCTCCATTTCGTTAAGTGAACTCAAATTAAAGGGAAAGATGGTGGAAGTTACTTAATAAGTCACTACCGACGACGAATCTGAGGATACTAGATAGGGAGGGGGGGGGGTGTGGATACTAGAAATTTTGATGAAACTTAATTGTAAGATAATTGTTTCTTGTGTAAAATAAACTTATTAATCATTTATTTACGGACCGACGTACTACCGGACTGTCAAGACGGGTGATAACGTCACTACAGGGTCCTCCCAGGAGAAGACTCACGTCCTCCGACGACAATCACACTGCAAGAGGTCCTTCGGAGTGTCCCCGGAGACTAGGAAGGATCGATGTGACCAGGGTACGGAATCCGACAGGACTAAAGACGAGTAGGTCGACCAAGATTGAGTCAAAGAGGGAAGTCGACTACCTCTTGACTTAAATGGGCGGAGAGAGACGTTGGATGGATCTCTATCATCTTTGGAAGTGATTGTACGTGGACCTCTATTGGATAGGTAACAATTAAAACTACATGCGAACTGGGAACTTCCTACGGTCCCCAATCCCTACGGGTTGAAGGGTGTTACCTTTTAGACACACATTTTGTCTCAACCGGGTGACAAATCCACCAAAGGAGACATGCACGTAAGAGGTTGTTAGGGGTCATCTCGTCATGACATCATAAATTATAACCTTTATTAGTCGGATATTCATCTGGACACGTCAAGTTTGACCATAGGAAGTTCCCAGTTGACACAAAGGAAGAGTTCTTGTGACAAAATGTTTGACCTTCGGGTGTCTCCTGTACCAAACCATAAGGAAAATGGAACAAGGTATTCGTAAAGGGACACGACGATTTCCATGTCGCACAGTAATGACACCGACGATAGGACTTATACGACAGTTACAATATACTATTGAATGTATTGATAAGACAATAATGACCCTTAAAAATGGCAAAGAGCCAGAAGTGCTACTATTACGCTTACTTCTTAATGCACACTTAATGTATGCTTTGTTTGTAACTAATTGTTTACACATAGTTCCACACGGACTTAAAACCACGGAGAACACAGAGGACGTAACCGACCACCTAAGAAATGGTGGTCACTGTGGACCCTTCACGATCCCGAACATTTCCTCTTCAATATTACTTTCTCACTCTACTTATCCTGTAACGTGCGGGTTCTTTTGTTTAACTCGTAGTTTCATTGTGTGACGATATGATTTACCTTTGTCCATTTTCCGTCTTATCCATCTCGACTTTTGACTTAATAGAAGTATCTCTTTTTCTACCTCTATTAGTCAATTGCGTCTATTTTTAATTCGAATGTAATATCCTTTCGACGATCCATAAATCTAGTAGATTTCATTCCTATTGACGACAGAGCCTCCATGTCTCAAGTTTTGATTTTTCTACTATAGAAAATTCTACATTATACAAAGGAATTTTCTTTATTAACTTCAACCTCTAACTTTGACGTATTACATAGGGTCCCCCCTTTTTTTTTTCGGACTTTCATCAATAGATTATAACTGTCCCCTTGGTCATTCTACCGTCTTCCCACCTTCACTATAATAAACTCATTTTTCAATTATCCGTCTAAAGGAGTTTGTACTTCATTAAGTTCCCTTTGTCGTGGTTACTCGAGAGGAATTTCTGTGTCGAACTGTTACTTTAAACCAGTCTCTCTTCGGTGTAATGTTTGTTCCTATAGTCGTTTGTAGAGAACCCTAATCTCTTTCGTGTCGAAACAAAAAATTTTACACGAAATAGATAAACTTCTCAATTCAACTTTTTCGTAATTTGTCAATACCTAGACTCTAAAATAGTAAGGAAGAGTATACACTTTACTATATACATGTACCAAAAGTAGAGTCGTAATAAATATTATAGTTTTCTAATTTTTGTTGGTTTCCAGGTAGTTAGACCCTGTCTATGTAGGATGTTGTCTTATGATATGTCAATAATTTTTTTTTTCTTTTCACTGTATGTACACATACATACATATTCCTTTCAATAGGTTTTATAGTAATTTATTTTTTCACATACTACGTATTATCACTCATTTCACCCTTTATTTCACATAAAAGTGAGAACGAAGATAGACTTTGTAACCTATGTGTATTCTTTGATTCATCAATAGATTATAACTGCCCCCTTGGTCATTCTACCGTCTCCCACCTTCACTATGCAGAGTTCCATGTCGTAAAACATAACAAAACTGAAATTTTGCACTTGCACAAGATATAAACTTTGTTTAAAAATCCTTGGTTTCTTTAGTATCAGTAGTTTATCTTAACTTTATAACATTTTGACTTGTTATAAATTTTTTTATAAATATCGACCGAGAAGGCTTAAACTCAGCCCTTCTTGTCTCTCTCTTCCCTTAGACAATCACAATTAGAAAGTTTTGTCTTAGTTATCCATTATAGATTTAACCTTTGTGTCTTCAATCCTTTGTGTAGAGATAAAATGTTGGAGAATTACGTAAAGTATGATAAAATGAATAAATAAAAATATAGAAAAAACTTGGAATTTCTGTATAAAATACATTGTTATAAAGGATACTGTTTCTATTTAAATAAAGTTCGTGTCATTAAGGAGATCAAAATTAAAAAAAGAAACTTTACGTTCATTGTAATGTTTCTTGTTAAAACGAATTTTATCTAAAATGTACTAGGGTAAAATAAAAATAAATAAAATTTTAAATAAAATAAATAAAGATAAATAAAAAGATGGGTAGATAAGAATATCAACATTTCTTTCTACGGACGTTTTTACAACAGGTACAAAATCGTTACTATTAAAGACCCATCAACCAAAAGTCCTCTGACAAGAAAAAGAGACGAAAGATTTAGTTAATAAAAATTACTCGTATATAGTAAAAAATTTTTATGTCATGAAAAAGAAATTCGTATGTGTACTCGTGTGTGTACGTATGTGTGTATACACGTCTCCTTTGTTTACGGAGTTTCTAAATATCCCTAATTAGTTCACCTTCTTTGTCCACTAATCTTTTGATAAAAGAAACAATTGAAAAGACATAAAACTTCTACAAATTTGTTACAGGATAATTTATCATATTTTGATATACCTTTCATCTATACTCTACTATGGTGATATTACTGTCTTTCACTTCTCCTTGACTTCTCGGAGAACTACTCCCACTTTCTCCTCTCACTTTTTCGACTGAACTTCGAGTCGTAGACTGTTAAAACATAAAAAAAGGTTTAATAAAATTGAAGAATGTAATACAAGAAAGAATGTATTCTTTAGATATCCATAAATACACCTGTTATAATAGATATTGTTTTAATGTATATTGAAATTGTTCATACATTGATTGTTTTAATAGTGTATGGGTTTTCCTAAGGACCTTTTGCTGTAAAAGAACAGGGAGGAGATTCTCTATTTCGTGAAATTGATCGAAATTGTCAAAGAATACCACGGATAGTGACATTAAGAGATTTTTTTATTAATTTTCGAATAGGATAAAGAATTAGATAGTCGAAACTTGGAGAACGATACCTTCTATTCGTAAAGTATGAGAATTTGGTAGGAAAAATACTAATATAGTAACAAAAAACAATTTAGTTATTCCATACGTAGTAATATCACATTTATAAAAAGTGACAGTTTAGTTTCATGTATGATGTTCGTGTCGAGGGTAGAACATACCTAAAACAGGGGGGAGGGGGGGTGGGGTCAGAGATTAATCGTAAGGGAGAAGGGACAGGGAGGACTAAGAAAAAAGAACCTGGAGTCCACTCTTGCCCCAATTACCACTAATAACCACGTCTTGTGTTAAAATCATAACCGAGTACCTTCCGGAGTTCACATATCGGAGAGAGATAGGAACTTATTCCATATCTATCTCAAAAAGTAAAAAAAATATAAGTTAAGTCAAGGGAAAATAAGGGTCCTGGAAGGTAGAAAGAGGTCAGTTCTGACTATTGTAAAATTTACTTGACTTATTCACGAGAGATTACATTATTTCTTTTTTTTTTCTCAAAACTGTTTAAACGTTTGAAAGTGAAAATTCGAGAGTATTTATCCAGATAAAAGATTACCAAAGCGAGTGACTTTCGTTACTTTCTCTTGACATTCACACTGTTTGTACAAATTACTTCACCTCTTTGTAGTGTACAAAAGGTGTCTAGCACAAATACCACTGTCAGATAAAATTCATTCGTATGGGTGAAACGTCTCGTGTTATGGACCTTCTTTTGTCCTGACTCTTAATAATTTATAAATAATTAACGACTCTTATCTTCCAATAGAATAAAGTAGAGAGTTGTTGAAATATACAGTAAACGAGGGAAATATTTACTCATTTAACGTTCAAATTTATTGGACGGGTCCTTCATTTTCAGTTTGTATCGAGACTGAGATTTCGAGTATAGGAGGAGTGAGATATCGGACGTAAGACCAGATAGGAGTGATTTGGAATGACCGACATGACACAAATAAAAAGGGAAATCACCTACTTACAAGTAGACTGATGTGCTAACACGAAGGACACTAACGCCGGTAGCACCAACCAGAGGAGCGACACCCAAACTAACAGATACGTTAGGCAAATTCCGCACTTATAAGACCTATGGTCTCTTAGATTAACCGCGGGTCCTCTTTTCTTTTCGTACCTCAAATCTCTTGGGAAAGTAACGAAGGTCCTACAACACCTGAAGGGAACCTCACACCTAGGAGGGTTGGTACATTTGGTAGTAGAAAGTGTGTGTGTGTGTGTGTTTATAAAGACTACATTCAAGTTCGTCGTATAGTTAAATTTTTATAAAAACAAACGAAATACTTTCTAGACCACTCAATAAATTCTTATAAAGATCAAAGTAACTTTTATAAAATTGGTTTCAGTTAACAACTAACTTAGTTATTCATTTAGTAGAAGGATCTTTATTAAATAAAACAAGATAAGAGATAACGGTGTAATAACGATCTATTCTTTTGGATGAATTCTCTTTGACTTGTGAACTCTATGTAATTTAATTTTTACATACATTCCACCATTTACGAGGTATAATATTTGGTTTCTTAGTTAACATTAATTACAATGGACACAAGTGTACCCTTTAAATAAAATAGGAACTAGAGAAGATGAAAGTTTCGACGAAGACGAAACACATTTTTTATATAAAAGTCATGAAAATGATACAAAACATACTACATGTACACAGACCGTTAACTGAATGAAGGAAAAGGTGAAATTTACAAAGGATTTTTAGGAGTTTTTCTCGTTGTATCGTATCCACCAGATCTGTAAACTACACTGTGGTTCTCCCTGTCTAGTCGAATATAAAGACAGAACTGAGGACGAGGTCTTAGTGATTTCTACTTCTTAATCCACCGCTGTCTGTTGTCTTAATTTGTTCTTCGTTCTTTGTAATTATTACCGGGAAACGATAACTTGTGTATATACGGTCTGTGATCCGGTTCGTCTAATATATGTAGAATATATTAAAGTGTTGAATTTATACTCATTTGAGTCTGAACTCCTTAAAGGGTCGATTGTCCACCGTCGCGGTGTGTTCACAGTGGATCGATTGTTCATCCTCTCGAACTTAAACTGAAGGACGACCGGACCATGGTTCCAGAGTCAGAAACGTGATGTGGTTTAACGGATGTTCTTGCTACTGTGATTCACGACGGACTTCTGAGTGTGTCCACACACGGGGTAAAATGTCTCCTTTACTAAAATAGGTCTTACTGTTCGTTAATCTTATGTACTTTTCTCCTGAAGATCTTTTACTTTACTCGGACAGAAGTTGCTTCAAGAGATGAGGGAGGTTCTTTTAGATCTCCGAGACATTTTGTAAACAAAGAGTAAGAATACCCTAACAATTCGACACTCAGATTTCTACTTCTTTACCTCATTCGAAAAGTTCCATAAAAATAAAGAAACTCACTCTTTAGAATTGTCGATTGGTTGAAAAGAAAGAACTTGCATCTAGAGGGAGAACACCATTGAACGAAGAAGACGTCAAAATACCGGTGTAAAAGATGATATCAAGTAAAATAAGACATCTCGTCGGTTCTTAAAATAAAGAGAAACAAGAATGAACTCTTGTTTCTGTTCCTTTACTGTTGGGTGAGGTCATGAGAACGGACCTTTTAGGGTACCTGTCTTCTCGGACCTTCCGACGTCAGGTACCCCAGAGTTTCTCAGCCTGTACTGACTCGCTGAAGTGAAAGAAAGTGAAAACAAGTATGATGGTTTCTTTTCCTGATTCAGTCTTATGATTGTCTTTTCTGGTGTGTGGGGATCGTAAGTAATCATTTCCTTATTAAGTTCAGTGGGACCTCCTGTATCAATGAAACAACTAAACGAGAGAATACAGAGTTATGACAACCGTTACAGGATTGAAATCAGACTTATCTTAACTTTACATAATTTTTAAAACCATTATTTTTGAATAAAAACTCTAATTGAATACAGTAAGTAAAGAATATTAAGTCAAAAACACGATAATTTTTAAAACGAATGTTGGAATCACCTCCAACAACGAAGTTAGTTATTCAATTTAGTAGAAGGATCGTTATTAAGTAAAACAAGATAAGAGGTAACGGTGTAATAATGATATGTACTTCTGGATAAACTCTCTTTGACTTAAAGACTCTTCTATTTGGTATAACTTCTATGTTTAATTTAAAGAGTTGAGAGTCAGGTCTGATGGACTGACTAAATGACTAAATAAATGGTAAAGTAAGTAAGTAGGTTGGTTGTAACTAATTTCTGAAGGATTTACGGTCTGTCAGACCGCCCCCGACTCTATTTATTCTTCTCCAGAACATAATCAATAGATGTCGATACATTGTTTAACGGGACTTTGAATCGTCTAATTTTGTCGTTTGAAAATGATAGAGTGTGTCAGAGACTCCCAGTCTTCAGAACCTCGTCGAATCCATCCACCAAGACCAAGTCACAGAGAGATACACTGTCAAGTGGACAACGGGTCTCGACGTCAGTAGACTTTCAAGTTTACCTCGACTTCCTAGTGAAGTTCCAAGTGTGGTACATCGTATAGGTATCCGTACGAGTGTTGCACCGTCGACCGAAAGGGGTCTCGTGACTACGTTCTCTCTCTCTGACTGGTAGATCAGTGTCTTCACTGTACGGTAGTGAAGACGATATAAGACAACGGTGTGGTTAATAGGGACTATGGTTATGTTACATCCTCACTTCTGGTCCTCTCCATCTTTAGTTCCCTCGAAAAGAACCTACGACAGATGGGGTACGGGTGACAGTTCCGTCTTAATGACCAAATGAAAACCCTCCTTTTGAGTCCATATCTTTAAGGTCATGTATGTGGTTGTTTTCAACAAATTATCATTTGATACGTTTCCCATTGTCATCACCCCGACAAAGGTCAGACGAAGGTTGAACGGGGTCTACCTCGTGTGGGGGTCTTCTTGTTGGAGAGTTCGGGACCGCGACCATCAGACTTGGTCGACGACGAGTCCAACTGAACGGAACGATGTTTCCATCCAACAATTAGGTACGAGACGACGACGATTCAGCGAAGTTAGTACAGGTTGAGACACGCTGGGGTATCTGTCGTCGGGTGGTCCGAAGGGGCAGAGACCCTAAGAGGTCCGTTTTCATGACCTCACCCAACGGTAACGGAAGAGGTACCAGGTACGAGATATTTTAAGTAAATATCGAAACGAAGTCCTTAAACAGTTGAGGGGATACGAGACAATATTACATTAGGTTTCGTTAGACCTGTTGTGTTCTATACGGTGCCTTATAGTGTGACTTGGAATGTAACTACTACAGTACGATTAATCTGTCCTGTTCGAGTTTCGTTAATAATACGATCTTCCTTCCCTTTCAGTGAGTCAGCACAGGCTGAGAAACGCTGGGGTACCTGAGATCGGATGGTCCGAAGAGTCAGGTACCCTAAAAGGTCCGTTCTCATGACCTCACCCAACGGTAAAGGAAGAGGTCCCCTAGAAGGGCTGGGTCCCTAACTTGGGTCCAGAGGACGTAACATCCGTCTGCGAAATGGATGACTCGGTGGTCCCTTCGGATTATACGACCTCCGGAACCAATTTGTGTACACAAGGTCTTTCATACTTCTATGTCCCTGACTGATGGAGTGACTTGTTAAATTTCAGGGTCTCCTAGTTCCTGTATGGTCTTACAGGGGAGGTTCTATTTTATATCTATAAAAAGTAGAACGTGGGAAAGGTGTTTCTTCCTTCGTGTCTCGGTCGATCCGGAGAAATCCAAGACCACCGTTGTAAGGTGTCGATCCTTTTGAGGAGACCAGGTAAATGGTTCACTGTGTCCTTCACTAGCCAAAACTCACCCCGGTCCCATCCTTGTCCGTACTGTTGTTAAGGTCCGGTGTTACGTTAGTCGAGACGACGAACTCGGAATGTTAATCTTTCTGGAGTACCACGACCTCCAAAGACGTCACCCGTTCCCATGTTATACTTTAAAAACCGTTTGGGATCACCCTCTTAGTACTGTACCAGGGGTCCGTTGACTTCGTTCCGGTTCTGGTACGGTAAACGTTGTCTTTTTATATAGGGGAACTTTTCGTCGAGAACCGTACAATGACTCAGGACCATTCGAACTGGAACCCTGTGCTTCGTTAGTATATAGGTCTTGACTAGTAAAAAATCGACCTAAGACCGTTTAAGTGACCCGTCATTCGACCTACCCGGATCATCATTAGTTGACGTCCTATCTTTACCTGTAGGTCCTAGTTCGGGTTAAGCCAAATCTCTCGTCCCATCCATTCTCTTAGAGAAACAAAATCTCTTATGTGTAATTTCATTAATCCTTATTTTTTCTCGTAGCGCAGACGTTGAATGAACGTCTACCCAAAAATTTTACACTCATATACTCATACACACACACAAATCCATGTACCTCTCTTTTGCTATGTCGTTTGTGACATTTTGTACTTGTGCCCTATATCTCCTCTTCCCACGATAAGAACGTCGAAAAGACATTCAAAATTCAATGTAGTTTTGTTTTACAAATTTTATAATACACGAATCCATGGTTTAAGTCTTATACACTTTCCCATGTATCATTTTTCCACAGTGATAGGATAACGAGAGGACCTCACCTATTGAAAAGGAAAGGTCTCCGTTAACGGTGTATGACCGAAGGGTCCACCGAGTCACCATTTCTTAGGTGGACGGTTACGTCCCCTACATCCAAACTAGGGACCCAGTCCTTCTAGGGGATCTCTTCTTTTACCGTTGGGTGAGGCCACAAGAACGGACCCTTTAGGGTACCTCTCTCCTCGGACCACCCGAAGTCAGGTACCCCAGTGTTCTCAGTCTGTGCTGTATCGTTGATTTTGTTGTTGTCTTTGTTGTTTAACGACGTACGTTAATCGTACATAAAAATGTACGATAATCGTTTATCGTGCATAAAAAAAGAAGATCAAAATGTGTTCGCTATCTTAGTATTGGTGTCAAGAAGTGTAACAAAAAAAGTGAGTAGTTAGTTAGAATTATATACTCATATATACCCGACAGAATAAGAAAAAAATCACCAACGTATTATTAGGTAATTTACATGTAGACATGTAAATAAATTGGTCAGAGAAAATTCGTCCAGTAATAAAGGTTGTTTCTTTGTCATTCAAAGGAATTAGTCTGCAATAAAGTTTACAGTTATAGAGTCCACTAAAGATTCTTTATCGAAACGATCCAAACACTTAAACGTCAAAACTATTGATAATGGTTTCATGAGACATATTACACGGTTAAAAGTGAGTTATTACTATTGTAAGAGTACGGGGAGTGATTAATGTTACACATTAATTTGTAAAAATATAAACGACTACACTATATATGTAGTAATATCAAAATTAGACATAAAGAAACTAAACCTTATTTCAGTTTACAGAAAATATAAATAAATGTATGAATGTAAAGGATAAGACACATACCTAAAGGGGTCACTGAGTCTACCATTTCTTAGACGGACGTTACGTCCTCTGGGTCCAAGTTAGGGACCCAACTCTTCTAGGGGTACCTCTTCCCTTACCGTTGGGTGAGCTCATAAGAGCGGACCTCTTAGGATTCCTGTCTCCTCGGACCGGCCGATGTCAGGTACGCCAGTATTTCTTATCCTGTACTGACTCGCTGATTGTGTACGCGCAAGACACTTGAGGAGTGTAAGAAGAGAAAAAGGAAAATATGAACTTCCAAGGGGGGAATCGAAATGATTTCATATTGACTGTTTATTTTAACACATATAAATTGTACATGTTACACTACTGAACCATATACATACGACGACGATGACGATTCAGCGAAGTCAGTACAGACTGAGACACGCTGGGGTATCTGCCGTCGGGTGGTCCGAGGGGGCAGGGACCCTAAGAGGTCCGTTCTTGTGCCCTCACCCAACGGTAAAGGAAGAGGTTACGTACTTTCACTTTTCACTTTCACTTCAGCGAGTCAGCATAGACTGAGAATCGCTGGGGTACCTGACGTCGGATGGTCCGAGGAGACAGGTATCCTAAAAGGTCCGTTCTCACGACCTCACCCCACGGTAACGGAAGAGGCACCATATACATATGTAACACTTTAATAGTGGTATAAGTCCACTACACCTATGAATTCTAGATGGGAGAGTTATTTAAAGTTTATATGTTATATAATACTAATATCAGTGGTTCGACATGTATTCTAGGTGTCTCAAATGAGTAGAAAAGAAAAGTGACAAGTAGAAAATTGACTTTCAAACATGGGAAACTGGTCGTAGAGGAGAAAAACGGGACAGGGAGTCGAAGACCATTGGTGGTAAGATGAGAGACAAAGATACAAACTGAAAAAAAAAAAAATAAGGTTTACATTCACTCTAGTACGTCATAAATAGACATAGACCAAGTATTGTATTACAGGAGGTCCGAGTAGGTACGACAACGTTTACCGTCTTAAAGAAAGAACTCCAACTTAATATAAAGAAACGGTACACACTCATACACACACTCACATATTAGAAATAAGTAAGTGGATCAACTGTTTTATGAATCCAAGGTGTAGACCCGATACCACTTACTACGACGTTATTTCCACCATCACGTTTATATAGGAGTTCTATGGCTAAAACAAAGGAACTATATATAAAGGTCTTCACTCTAACGACTTATTATACCACCAAGATAAAAATTTAAAAACCCCTTAGACTCATCAAAGGTGTTACTGACAGGTTAAATGAGAGGGTAGTTGTCACATGTTTATAAGGTAAAAGAGGTGTAGAAGTGATTGTGAACCATAGAAAACAGAGAAACTATTATCGGTAGGATTACCCACTATTGAGTAACACCAAGGTTAAACGTAAAGTGAGTACTAAACACTACGACTCGTGGTAAAGTACATCCACAATCCATAAACATACAGAAACCCCTTTTATAGATAAACCCAGGAAAGTGTTAAAAATTGACCTAGTAAACCAAAAACGATAACTCAACATATAAAATCTATAATTAAGGACAGTCTGTATACCAAACGTTTATATAAAAGGATAAGTCGTTCTACGGAGAAATAAACAACTAAAAAAGAAAACGACTACTTCGAAAATCGGACTACAAAAGGGTTGAAGTAAAAACGGAAACAACGGTAACTAAAACCAAAGTATAGATTTTTTTGTAACGGTTCAGGTTACAGTTCTTCGTAAAAGGGATACAAAAGAAGATCATCACATTCCGCCCAGGTCAAAGTAAGAAAACATATATCTGTAGGTCCAAAGGGTTATCACAAATGACTTCCCTGATAGGAAAGGGGTGACCTACATCAACCATGGGAACAGTTTCGAATCAACTAGTATATAAGACCCGAGAGATAAGACAGGGGAACCAGAGAAGTATAAGAAACTTCAAAAAGAGAACGTAATATCTAAAAAAAAGGAATAACTAAACATCCTCAATAAACGTATAATTCCTTTCATGGGGAGGTAGACACTATTCAATATATTAACAAGGGTCAAATAAACCCCCCCCATACATACGAAACGACACCTCTCAAAGTTTTACTAATACATAATTTATCAACTTAAATAGTTAAGAAAGAGACAATATCAAAGACTCATAACACAATGTGAATCTTTTTGGAAAGGAAGGAATTCTATAGGGAACTATAGAAGATTGTGAAAATAGGAAAGTAGAAAACACAATTTAGAAAATAGGTAAACCTTGAATAAAACCACAATCTACACTCCTCACTCATCTCTAAGTTGAAAAAAAAAGGAGGATCTCCCAAACGGTGAACAGGGTTATGGTGAGAACTTAATAACTCAGAATTTTAGATCTTACTTGTAACGTAAAATAGTTTCTAGATAATTCGTTGACACTTGTACTATACTAACAAAGAGAAAATTCGATAATTCTAATTAATGAACATAATTATAACTGAGAAAGATGTAAAGACTTTATTTAGAATGAGTAGTACCGTATAATGAGAAAGGAATACGATGGTCTATGGAACACAACGACAAGTCAACGAGTCAGTACAGGTTGAGAAACGTTGGGGTACCTGACACCTTCCGGTCCGAAGGGACAGGAAGTGATAAACGAGTTTGAGTACAGGTAACTCAACTACTACGGTTGGTTGGTAGAGTAGGAGGCAGAGGGGGAAGAGGAGGACGAGAGTTATAAAGAGTCATATTTCTAGAAAAGGTTACTCAGCCAAGAAACATAGTCCACCAGTTTCATAAACTTGAAGTCGAAATCGTAGTCAGGAAAGTTACTTATAAGTCCCATCTAAAGGAAAGCCTAACTAACCAAACTAGAGGAACGACAGGTTCCCTGAGAGTTCTCAGAAGAGGTCGTGGTGTCGAACTTTTGTAGTTAAGAAACCACGAATCGAAAGAAATACCAGGTTGAAAGTGTAGACATGTACTGATGACCTTTTTGGTATCGAAACTGATATACCTAGAAACAACCGTTTCATAACAGAAACAAAAAATTATACGATAGATCCAAACAGTATCGAAAAGAAGGTTCCTCGTTCACGGAAAGTTAAAATACCGACGTCAGAGGTAGGTGTCATTAAAAACTCGGGTTCTTTCATCAGACAATGGTAAAGGTGACAAAGGGGTAGATAAACGGTACTTCACCATCCTGGTCTACGGTACTAGAATCAAAAGACTTAAAAATCAAAATTGAGTCGAAAAAGTGAGAGGAGAAAGTGAAAGTAGTTCTCCAAGAAATGAAGGAGAAACGAAAGACGGTAATCCCACCACAGTAGACGAATAGACTCCAATAACTTTAAAGAGTGTAATGAGAACTAAGGTCGGACTCGAAGTAGGTCGGGTCGTAAAGTGTATTACATGATACGTATCTTCAATTCATTCATCCCACTGTTATATGTCGGAACAGCATAAAGAAAAGATCAAAACTCGGTCAGGTGACAAGGTACAGGTCAAGATTGACAACGAAGAAGTGGACGTATGTCTGAAGAGTCCTCCGTCCATTTCACCAGACCATAAGGGTAGAGAAATTCTTAAAGGTGTCAGACAACACTCACCATTTCTTAGACGGAAGGTCACGTCCTCTGTATTCTCTACACCCAAACTAGGGACCCGACCCTTCTAGGGGAACTCCTCCCGAACTGTTGGGTGAGGTCATAAGAACGGACCTCTTAGGGCACCTGTCTCCTCACACCATTCGATGTGAGGTATCCCTGAGCTTCTCAACATGTACTGACTTCGCTAAATCGTACGTACCTCCGTGTTTCCGAAATCACATCAGTTACTTCGTCTTCATCTATAAAAAGACCTTAAGGGAACGAAAAAGATACTAGGTTACCTACAACCGTTAAAGTAGAGACCAAGAAAACGGAAAAGATTTAAGTCGAACATGTAGACCTTCAAGAGTATATGACAACTTCGAATCGAACTTCCTAACACTCGTAATGGAACGATCTATGAATGGTCTATGAAATCAACCATTATATGAAACCCAAAAAGATAATAATAAGTATTCACTCCTTTGACTTGATATCAACACACACGATAAAAACAATCAAAAACCATTGTTAAAATACGAGTAAAGTATTTTTGCAGTCCAGCTAAATAAGGAGAGGGAACCGAGAACAAAATAGTGTTGTTTTTAAATGTCACTACCTGATTTTTGTTGTCTGTTCGATGTTAAGTCAAGTCAAGTTAGTCTATAAAATGATCTGTCTGTGAGACTTCCCCCGTGAGGAATAGGAAGGACTACTAGTTCGACGAACCACAGGGGGAAATTATGAAAGTCAGAAGAGGAAAATTAATGCGGTCACGTTTCGTCCCGAATATAGGTGGTGGTTAGTTACTTTCCCTTACGTTTCTCGTACACGAGTTCCGGTTAACTGTTAATTGTCGTACGACACAACAAATACAGAAGGATACACAGAAGTGTATTAAGTCAGACAATATTAATCTACACGTTATAAATACTCGGGAAGTCAAGTCAAGTTAAGTCAAGTCAAGTCATCGAGTCAGCACAGGTTGAGAAACGCTGGGGTACTTAGCGTCGTGTGGTCCGGAGGGACAGGTAGTGGTTGAGGGCCTCAAGTGAGTCTGAGTACAAGTAGTTTAGCCACTACGGTAGGTCGGTAGAGTAGGAGACAACAGGGGAAGAGGAGGACGGGGGTTAGGGAGGGTCGTAGTCTCAGAAAAGGTTACTCAGTTGAAAAGCGTACTCCACCGGTTTCATGACCTCAAAGTCGAAGTCGTAGTAAGGAAGGTTTCTTTAGGGTCCCGACTAGAGGAAGTCTTGCCTGATCAACCTAGAGGAACGTCAGGTTCCCTGAGAGTTCTCAGAAGAGGTTGTGGTGTTAGGTTTTCGTAGTTAAGAAGCCGCGAGTCGGAAGAAGTGTCAGGTTGAGAGTGTAGGTATGTACTGGTGACCTTTTTGGTATCGGAACTGATCTGTCTGGAAACAACCGTTTCATTACAGAGACGAAAAGTTATACGATAGGTCCAACCAGTATTGAAAGGAAGGTTCCTCATTCGCAGAAAATTAAAGTACCGGGAATTACCTGAGGATTGACGGATTGACGGATTCCAATGAACCACTTCAGGGGTACCAATAAACCATAAGTAACACATGGGTCCCACGAACACATCTCAACTCTTCAGAGACAAGAGACCATAAAACATCGTATAGATACTCGAGAGGACCCACGTAGACCCTATCTCAAATCTTTAGTCGAATTTACCGAAAGTCGGTCCGGAGGGGAGTCAACGAGTACAGATTCGAAGGATGTATTGTTCATCTCAAACCTTCTGAAGGTTAAAAAAGAAACAATACCCAGTCATGAACCTACGTTAGAGTTTTTACTGTCTTACTAGAGACAAGGAAAGGTTCCGTTTGGTAAGTTATAGTACCATCAGGTTCACATACAGGACTAGTCATTACGACTTCTTCGACCTCAACTTGTCAAGAACAGTCAGAACTGGATGTTCTGGAAGATCTTGATTGTGGGTTTTTCTTCAGGAAAAGTAATATCCCCTGACCATACGTTTTCATCCTTCAGTTCTTTATGGACCGACGACGACGACGACGACGACGATTAAGCGAAGTGAGCACAGGCTGAGACACGCTGGGGTATCACTAGTCGGGCGGTCCGAGGTGGTAGGCACCCTAAGAGGCCCGTTCTTGTGACCTCACCCAACGGTAAAGGAAGAGGCTAAGTACTTTCACTTTGTCCTTTCACTTCAACGAGTCAACCCAGGATGAGAATCACTTTGGTACCTGACATCGGGTAGGTACCGAGGAGGTAGGTACCCTAAAAGGTCCGTCTTTATGGACCTCATTGTCCGTTTAATCCGGAACCTCATGTCTTACTTTGTCTGGTTTCCGACTATCTCAAAACGGTTCTCTTGTGTGACCAGTGTCGTTTGTGGTAGAAGGTTTTTGTATTCTCTTCTGAGATGTGTACCTGTAGTGGTCTAACAGTTATGACTTTAGTCTAACTAATATAAGAAACGTCGGTTTCTACCTCTTCTAGATATGTCAGTCGTTTCTGTTCTTGCCCTCGACTGACACCGAGTCGATCGAGTACTTGAGGAATGACAGTTTAAGTCTGAATTTAACTTCTTTCATCCCTTTTGGTGATCTGGTAAGTCCATACTGGATTTAGTTTAGGGAATGTTAATATGTCATCTTCACTGTTCATCTCAGTTCCCTAATCTAGACTATCTGTCTCACGGACTACTTGATACCTACCTCCAAGTACTGTGACATATCCTCTGTCCCTAGTTCTGGTAGGGGTTCTCTGTATTTATGTTTTTTCTTTTTGCTGACAGACTCCTCCGGAATGTTTATCGCCACTTTTCTTCTCTTCGTTTTTTGTTACCTCTTTTCCTTTCTATAAGGGTAAACTTACGTCTCAAGGTTTCTTATTACTCTGTATTCTTTCGGAAGGAGTCACTAGTTACGTTTCTTTATCTCCTTTTGTTATCTTACCCTTTGTGTTCTAGAGAAATTCTTTTAATCTCTATGGTTCCCTTGTAAAGCACGTTTCTACCCGAGCTATTTCCTGTCTTTACCATACCTGGATTGTCTTCGTCTCCTATAATTCTTCTCCACCGTTCTTATGTGTCTTCTTGATATGTTTTTTCTAGAAGTACTGGGTCTATTAGTGCTACCACACTAGTGAGTCGGTCTCGGTCTGTAGGTCCTTACGTTTCAGTTCACCCAGAATCCTTCGTAGTGATACTTGTTTCGATCACCTCCACTACCTTAAGGTCAACTCGACAAAGTTTAGGATTTTCTACTACAGTACTTTTCCGATGTGAGTTATACGGTCGTTTAAACCTTTTGAGTCGTCACCGGTGTCCTGACCTTTTCCAGTCAAAAGTAAGGTTAGGGTTTCTTTCCGTTACTGTTTCTTACAAGTTTGATGGTATTTTAACGTGAGTAGAGTGTGTGATCATTTCA
The DNA here is from genome assembly GCA_006410555.1 of Capra ibex. NCBI lineage: Eukaryota > Metazoa > Chordata > Mammalia > Artiodactyla > Bovidae > Capra > Capra ibex. Next base: position 74,035,741 of record SJYO01020080.1, read on the forward strand.
TTACGAGTTTTAAGAGGTTCGGTCCGAAGTTGACATACACTTGACACTTGAAGGTCTACAAATTCGACCAAAATCTTTTCAGTCTCCTTGGTCTCTAGTTTAACGGTTGTAGGCGACCTAATAGTTTTTTCGTTCTTTCAAGGTCTTTTTGTAGATAAAGACGAAATAACTGATGCGGTTTCGGAAACTGACACACCTAGTGTTGATTGACATCTTTTAAGAATTTCTCTATCCTTATCGTCTGGTGATCTGGACGGAGAACTCTTTAGACATACGTCCAGTCCTTCTTCGTCAATCTTGACCTGTACCTTATTGTCTGACCAAGGTTTATCCTTTTCCTCATGCAGTTCCGATATATAACAGTGAGACGAATAAATTGAAGATACGTCTCATGTAGTACTCTTTACGACCCGACCTTCTTCGTGTTCGACCTTAGTTCTAACGACCCTCTTTAAGTTATTGGATCTATACGTCTACTGTGGTGGGAATACCGTTTTTCACTTCTTGATTTCTCGGAGAACTACTTTCACTTTCACCTCTCACTTTTTCAACCGATTTCGAGTTGTAAGTCTTTTGATTTAGTACCGTAGACCAGGGTAGTGAAGTGCCGTTTATCTACCCCTTTGTCACCTTTGTCACCGTCTGATAAAAAGTCCCGAGACTTTAGTGACGTCTACCATGGACGTCGGTACTTTAAATTCTATGAACGAGGAACATTCTTTTCAATACTGGTTGGATCTGTCGTATAATTTTTCGTCTCTAATGAAATGGTTGTTTCCAGACAGATCAGTTTCGGTACCAAAAAGGTCATCAGTATATACCTACACTCTCAACCTGATATTTGTTTCGACTCACGGTTTATTAACTACGAAAACCTGACATGACAACCTTTTCTGAGAACTCTCAGGAAACCTGACGTTCCTCTAGGTTAGTCAGGTAGGATTTCCTTTAGTCAGGACTTATAAGTAACCTTCCTGACTACGACTTTGACTTTGAGGTTATGAAACCGGTGGACTACGCTTCTTGACTGAGTAACCTTTTCTGGGACTAAACCCCTTTCTAACTACTACCCTCCTCTTCCGTTATCGTCTCTTACTCTACCAACCTACCGTAGTGGCTGACCTACCTGTACTCGAACTCATTTGAGACCCTCAACCAGTACCTGTCCCTCCGGACCGAACGAAGTCAGGTACCCCAGTGTTTCTTAACCTCCTGTGCTGACTCGCTGACTTGACTTGACTTGACTTGACTTGACTACCTAGTCTGAGTTATCGTAATTCCAGTTGATTATAAGGCGTAAAACCACCGGAAAGGGACATTCTATTCCACTCAGTGTACAAAACCCTCACCTTTACTTCCATCATCCTTGTAATTCAGAAACTATTATAAGAGAACAAGAAGATACTATAACGAAAATGAATCTAAAAACTAGAACCTGGACAAAGTCATGTAACGTAAAAGAACAGAATTTATAGTAGGTCAAGTATCTCCAAAAGTTTGAAACTATTTTTGACTCGTTTTATCAGAGAATGTTTAAAAAAAGGATATGGACGTGGAAAGGGAGTGAATTTTTTTTTAGTATCGTGTACATCAAAAGGGGAAATGAAGATTAATAAATTGTTAAAAATAACTAAATAAACTTGTAGACATGAATCACGAAGAGATCAAGTCAAGTCAAGTCAAGTCAGTGAGTCAGCACAGACTGAGAAACACTGGGGTACTTGGCGTCGTACGATCCGGAGGGACAGGTAGTGGTTGACGGCCTCAGATGGGTTTGGGTACAAGTAACTCCGCCACTACGGTAGGTTGGTAGAGTAGGAGACAGTAGGGGAAGAGGATGACGGGGGTTAGGGAGGGTCGTAGTCCCAGAAAAGTTTACTCAGTCGAGAGGCGTAGTCCACCGGTTTCATAACCTCAAAGTTGAAGTTGTAGTCAGGAAGGTTACTTGTGGGTCCTGACTAGAGGAAATCCTACCTGACCAACCTAGAGGAACGTCAGGTTCCTTTAAAGTTTTCAGAAGAGGTTGTGATGTTAAGTTTTCGTAGTTAAGAAACCGTGAGTCGAAACAAATATCAGGTTGAGAGTGTAGGTATATACTGATGACCTTTTTGGTATCAGAGCTGATCTACCTGGAAACAACTGTTTCATTACAGAGACGAAAAATTATACGACAGATCCAACCAGTATTGAAAAGAAGGTTCCTCATTCACAAAATTTAAAGTACCGACGTCAGTGGTAGACGTCACTAAAACCTCCGGGTTTTTTATTCCAGACGGTGACAAAGGTGACAAAGGGGTAGATAAGTGGTACTTCACTACCCTGGTCTAGAATCAAAAGACTTACAACTCGAAATTCGGTTGAAAAAGTGAGAGGAGAAAGTGAAAGTTCTCCGAGGAATCAAGAAGTGAAAGACGGTATTCCCACCACAGGAGACGTATAGACTCCAATAACTATAAAGAGGGTCGTTAGAACTAAGGTCGAACACGAAGGAGGTCGGGTCGTAAAGAGTACTACATGAGACGTACATTCAATTTATCCGTCCCACTGTTATATGTCGGAACTGTATGAGGAAAATGATAAACCTTGGTCAGACAACAAGGTACAGGTCAAGATTGACAACGAAGGACTGGACGGATGTCCGAACCTATCATCAAAAATTTTAAGTAAATAAAGAAAGAAAATTAGAAATGATTACTGGATTAAGACGAGACGAATACATAAAAAAAAGCTTGGGAACTTATCCTACCGAATGAAAGTGATATTAGAAGGATATTAGCACACAAAATCGATAGAGTTTATTCGTAGATATACATCAGAAAAGTCATGAAAATAAGGGATCTAAAAGAAGTAAAGCCAAGACTGAAAAAGAAAAGTTGTTAATTTTGTGAAAAAATTTTCAAGTCCAAATTTAAAATCGATTAATAGATAAATAAAATTGGCAAGAGCTCTGGTGATCTCTTAAAATAGAACGAGAGGTGAGGTAAACTGAAAAAAAGTACTGAGACGGAGCGGTCGAAGGCGCGCCAAAATTATTATTTTCAGTCCTCCTCCCAAGGTCTTGGTTCCTTGAGGCTCCAGGTTCCCTTGCCTGTCGTTCGGCCTAAGGTCTCTTTGACTCCTGCGTCGAATAGGGAAGAGCTTGATCACGTTTCCCGCCTCTTCGCCCCTAGTGTGGGGGCGCCGTACTCTGGGCTGACCGGTTAGCGGCGGCGGTTCGGGACGAGACAAGAAACTAACCAAAACCACCTTTGCGGGGGTTGTGCGAAGCCCTCCGGATAACGAACCGAAACTAAACATGCCACCGGCCGCCTCCTGTTCTCCCGACGCGTCGACGCTGTTCATAAACATCACTCCCCCGGCGTCGAGCATCGAATTCCGCAGTCTCTCGCCGCGCCGACTCCCTGTACCGCCGCCGGAGACGCCACAGCCACGACGAGCACCGCCGCCTCTCCGTGGCCACCGTCGCTCAGGGCGCGAACGACGACGGCGGCTCCATTGCCGCCCACCTCCCCGCCACCCAGTAACAGCGCGGGCCTTCACTCACCTGAGCACGCGCGACTCTCCGCGTCTCCTTGGTTCCCAGCTCCCCCTCCTTCCTGCCTTCTTTTTCAGATCGGGTAGGGCCCCCCTAAGGGAAGAAAAAGGGAAGGTGTGTAGGCGAGAAGTCGGAAGACGGGTAAAACCTCCCCCACCTCGACCCGGACGGGAGAGGTACGAGGAGAGCGGTGTCCCCGTTCTTTTTGCGAACATGCCGACGATTGGTAAGTGTGACGAAAGTGACGAAAGTCAGACGCCACTCGAAACAATATTAGGGCGAAGACCACTTCAGGCTTCTTCGGTTGCTAAACGGGATCTAACGTGACGTCGACACACATAATCAACGAGTTAGCACAGGCTGACAATCATTCTTTACCTCGGTTCTACGATTCCGGAGAACCTCAAGAAGGGGAAGGGACTCTATTTAGTTCAATTGTTGTCGTTTAAATAGCAGGTCCCCCGACTCTCCAAAACAGTTGTCGAAACATGTATAGTCCATATTGAGTGAGATCGATTGGACTGACGACTACTCAAAGTCCAAAATTCGAAACCGCGAATACCAGTTCTTGGGTGGACGGTTTCGTACTAGGGACCACCCCTTCTAGGGGACCTCCTCCCGTCACCGTTGGGTGAGGTCATAAGAACGGACCTCTTAGGGTACCTGTCTCCTCGGACCGTCCGATGTCCGGTATCCCAGAGTGTCTCAACCTGAGGTGACTTCGCTGAATCGTGCGTGGGTGTTTTATTAAAAACGTCACTTCTATGGGGGTCCAAAGGGCTATCGTCCGAAGAAATTGAAGGAAACGGAAGAGAAGCGTGGAAGAGACGAAGGAGGAGCAAATAGTAAGACCTTTCTATCATATCAAATTCCTGTGTCTGAGATACGTCAGTCTCATGTCCCCTGAGTCGAAACGAGAAGTGACCCACACACTCATTAGAACCCGTTCAATGGATGAAGTCACGTAGTCAAAGAAATCTTCCTCCATTACTATGATAGGGATCTTCTTTGTTACGATCATAGAACCTGATACGAATAATTTACTTAATTGTAATTACATTTCTCCGAATTTATCTTATTTATCTTAATCTTGGTAAACAAATAAGAATTTATCTTAGACTACGTATACTTAGATAGGCATCTCCATCGGAAACGTCTGAGTCACTCAATTCAGAGTTCTATAAAAAGGAAAATAACAGGGTTTCAATGACATATATACATCTAAAAGTCAATAAATTAACACATCCTGATCGGGGTCTCATTTTATACTACCACTTTCGTTACAATCACTAGAAGAGAAAGAGGACTAAAAAAGAATTCAAAGACCCCGAGAAGTCCTATAGTGTGTCTGAGTAAAAGAGAGTGAAGGGAGAGGGAGAGTTTAAAAGTCCATAATCCATATCTTGATAAGAGTTTATCAACAGTGGGACCTTTTACAATCTCAACAATTACCGTACGTCTTGATTTTTAGAATAGTCATAAATCCCACAAATGTACAGAAAAAAAAAAAAAAAAAAATTCTTAACTCTAAAGTAAGATTCACTGTGTCCCTTTGTTAACCTCCTCCTTAACTCGTCCCTCACGGTACCAGACTAAATAAATAAACAATAAAATATCTCTAAAATTCAAAAATTTTTTATAAATAAACCGACCCGGTCCAGAATCAACGTTGTACGTCTTAGAAAATCAACCTCGTACGCCTTAGATCAAGGGACGACGACGACGATTCAGTGAAGTCAGCACAGGCTGAGATACGCTGGGGTATCTGTCGTCGGGTGGTCCGAGGCGGTAGGGACCCTAAGAGGTCCGTTCTTGTGACCTCACCCAACGGTAAAGGAAGAGGTCCCTAGTTTGGGTCCGGACATAACTCTCGTGGTTCAGAATCGGTGACCTGGTGGTTCCTTCAGGAAGAAATGCATAGAAAAAGAAAAAAAAATTTAACCTCCGATTAAATGTTATAACACCACCCAAAACGGTATGTAAGCGCACTTAGTCGGTACCCACATGTAAATGTATAGAAAAATACAATACTCAAACATCATTGAGTCTTTTCTTTAGATCAGACAACCATCTTAAAAAATTCACTCTTATTTGATCACATCTTTAAGAACTTAGTCCCATGTTATTAGTGTACTTCCATTGAAGAATTACAAAAAATTCGGTAAAATTTAACATTTACCACTTTTTACCTCATCTGGTCAGTCTTACAACAACCCCATCTTCTAAAATCAATTTCACTACACATACCCCAGATGTGACCTTTTACCGTCTTCTTCTAAAATCAAGTAGTTACAGGAATTTTGTCTTAGTCTCAGAATCGACCTAAATAGTTTTTTAACGTTAAAATATCTGTGAACAGGTCCTGTCCGGAACTTAGAATAGTCATTTGGATAGACTTCTGACACTATCCTTCTCTGAAACTAGGACCGGAGTGGCGACTTCGAGTTCTTTCGACAGTCCACTAACCTTTTTACAACCTTTCGTCATTGGAGGACTCTTTTGGCAGAACACTTTGAGTTCACGGTTTCGATACCCAGAAGGGTCCTTGGGAAGCACCTACAGTCGAAGACTGACTCACACGTAGTCTCCCGTTACTCTCAGACCAGGAGGTGAGATTGTAGATTGAAGGATGTAGAGATGGGGTCACTTTCCGATCAGGATAAGTTAATGTAAAGATATGTATGATAACTATATACATATACGATGTGTACTCAATGTGTCATAGATTATAGTCAAGTCAAGTCAGTGAGTCAGCACAGACTGTGAAACGCTGGGGTACCTGACGTCGTGCGATCCGAAGCAACAGGTAGTGGTTGAGGGTCTCGGATGAGTATGAGTGTAGGTAGCTCAACCACTACGGTAGGTTGGTAGAGTAGGAGTCGGTAGGGGAAGAGGACGGAAGTCAGAAAGGGTCATAGTCCTAGAAAGGTTACTCAACCAAGAAACGCAGTCCACCGGTTTCATAACCCCAAAGTAGCAGGAAGGTTACTTTAACCTTCGTAGTCAGGAAGGTTACTTATAAGTCCTGACTAAAGAAAATCCTAACTGACCAAACTAGAAGGACGTCAGGTTCCCTGTGAGTTCTCAGAAGAGGTTGTAGTGTCAAGTTTTCGTAGTTAAGAAGCCGTGAGCCCAAAGAAATATCAGGTTGAGAGATCTAAATTCCTGATCTAGACTATCACGGTCTACTTGTTACCTGTCTCCAAACACTGTAACATGTCCTCCGTCCCTCGTTCTGGTAGGGGTTCTTTTTCTTTGTGTTTTTCCGGTTTACCGACAGACTTCTCCGGAATGTTTGTAGACACTTTTCTTCTCTTCACTTTTCGTTTCCTCTTTTCCTTTCTATATGGGTAAACTTACGTTTCAAGGTTTCTTATCGTTCCTCTCTATTCTTTCGGAAGGAGTCACTAGTTACGTTTCTTTATCTCCTTTTGTTGTCTTACCCTTTCTGATCTCTCGTGCAGTTCTCTTAATCTCTATGGTTCCCTTGTAAAGTACGTTTCTACCCGAGTTATTTCCTGTCTTTACCATACATACCTGGATTGTCTTCGTCTTTTATAATTCTCCACCGTTCTTATGTGTCTTCTTGACATGTTTTTTCTAGAAGTACTGGGTCTATTAGTGTTACCACACTAGTGAGTGGGTCTCGGTCTATAGGACCTTACGCTTCAGTTCACCCAGAATCCTTCGTAGTGATACTTGTTTCGATCACCTCCACTACTTTAAGATCAACTCGATAAAGTTCAGGATTTTCCACTAAGACACTTTCACGACGTGAGTTATACGGTCGTTTAAACCTTTTGAGTCGTCACCGGTGTCCTGACCTTTTTCAAAAGTAAGGTTAGGGTTTGTCTCCGTTACGGTTTCTTACAAGCTTGATGGTGTGTTAACGTGAGTAAAGTGCACGATCATTTCATTACGAGTTTTAAGAGGTTCGGTCCGAAGTTGTCATGCACTAGGTACTTGAAGGTCTACAAGTTCGTCCTAAATCTTTTCCGTCTCCTTGGTCTCTAGTTTAACGGTTGTAGGTGACCTAGTAACTTTTTCGTTCTCTTAAGGTCTTTTTGTAGATGAAGACGAAACAACTGGTACGGTTTCGGAAACTGACACACCTAGTGTTGTTTGACCTTTTAAGACTTTCTCTACCCTTATGGTCTGGTAGACTGGACGGAGGACTCTTTTTACATATGTCCAGTCCTTCTTCGTCAATCTTGACCTGTACCTTGCTGTCTGACCAAGGTCTATCCTTTTCCTCATGTAGTTTCGACATATAACAGTAGGACGAATAAATTGAATATACGTCTCATGTAGTACTCTTTGTGACCCGACTTACTTCGTGTTCGACCTTAGTTCTAACGACGCTCTTCATAGTTATTGGAGTCTATACGTCTACTGTGATGGGAATAACGTCTTTCACTTCTTTTTGATTTCTCGGAGAACTACTTTCACTTTCACCTCTCACTTTTTCAACTGAATTTCGAGTTGTAAGTCTTTTGTTTCTAGTACCGGAGGTCAGGATAGTGAAGTACCGTTTATCTACCTCTTTGTCACTGTTTGAAATAAAAACCCCCCGAGGTTTTAGTGACGTCTACCACCGACGCCGGTACCTTATTTTTCTGCGAATGAGGAACCTTCCTTTCAATACTGGTTGGATCTGTCGTATAATTTTTCGTCTCTGTAATGAAATGCTTGTTTCAAGGCAGATCAGTTCCGATACCAAAAAGGTCATCAGTACATACCTACACTCTCAACCTGACACTCCTTCCGACTCGTGACTTCTTAACTACGAAAACCTAACACCACAACTTCTTCTGAGAACTCTCAGGGAACCTGATGTTCCTCTAGGTTGGTCAGGTAGGATTTCCTCTAGTCAGGACCCACAAGAAACCTTCCTGACTACAACTTCGACTTTGAGGTTACGGACTACGTTTGTCGACTGAGTAAACTTTTCTGGGACTACGACCCTTTCTAATTTCCGTCCTCCTCTTCCCCTGCTGTCTCTTACTCTACAAACCTACTACAGTGGCTGAGTTACCTGTACTCAGACTCATTTGAGGTCCTCAACCACTACCTGTCCCTCCGGACCACACGAAGTCAGGTACCTCAGCATTTCTCAGTCTGTACTGACTCACTGACTTGACTTGTGACAGTTTCCGAAACCGTCACAGTGATTTTTTCATCTAAAAAAAGACCTTGAGAGAACGAAAAAGTTACTAGATTACCTACAACCGTTAAACTAGAGACCAAGGGGACGGAAAAGATTTAGGTCGAACTTGTAAACCTTCAAGAGTCAAGTGTATGATAACTTTAGACCGAACCATTTAAAACTCGTAATGAAACCATAGTATCCTCTACCTACTCACGTTAACACGTATCAAATTTGTAAGAATCCAAAGATTATATGCAACACGGAAAAATACCGGACGGAACATTTCCTAGATTTTACCAATCAAGAACCCTGAAGGAACCACCGGGTCACCAATTCTTAGACATGAGGGTTACGTCCCCAGGATCAAACCTAGGGACCAACCCGTTGATCTAGGATGTACGACGTTGTTCCTGGGTCGTGTCGGTTTAGGTATTCATTTATAAGGGAACAACAGGTCACCAGTGCTCTGACGAAGGCGACGTCCCCCGTACCCAAGATAAGGACTAACCCCTTCTAGGGGACATGAAACATCACACCGGTTTTTTCATTTATTTATTTTACCAATCAAGAAATATTGGTATCAAAAGGGTCTAGAAGGTCTATACCTGTCTTTCCTGCTTCCCTCTTAATGAAGACGTCAAACAACCAAAGAGTCACATAAGAAAAATTGACTGTGGATTATCCGTAACATACTTAGACTGGGCGAAAGATAGTCAAGCACCAATCAAAGTTACAATTCAATGACATAATTATCCATAGCATCTTGAATTTCAACAAAATCTATAATTACTTGAAGAGGGACCAATTCTGTATTGAGTAATCCGAAGGACGAAGAGGTAAATAAATATATTTTTAACAAAGAACTCTCTCACTGTTTTAGAAACTACAATTAATGGTAACAACCACCGAGACGTTTCGAGTCGGGGAGGATGTTTTAGAAAAAGGAGTCATAAATATATAAAAAAATCCTCCCTCATTACTTTTTTTCGAAGGGACCACCGAGTAGACCATTTCTTAGGCGGACGTTACGTCCTCTGGACCCAAGCTAGGGACCCAACCCTTCTAGGGGACCTCTTCCTTTACCGATGGGTGAGGTCATAAGACCGGACCTCTTAAGGTACCTGACATATCAGGTACCCCAGTGTTTCTCAGTCTGTGCTGACTCGTTGAAAGTGAAGTGAAGTTACTTTTTTTCTAACTCTTTGTGACTACATTCACTGACCGAACCGTAGTGGTCGTGAGAAAGATGACGGAAACGAGTCGAGCAAGGGAAATAAAGAGACCCGAATCAACACGTTTGGACAGAATGGTCTCCTCACTTAATCTAATCATAAAAAGGTTGACATCAAACTAGTTACAAAATAAATTATTTTACCTTATGTTGTCCTTGATGACTTTGTATCCCTTTAAAAAGAAAGAACTTTGGAGACACACATATAACCTAACATTTCAACTTGTATTAAAAATCAAACCTCAGATCACTTTTCTCAAACCCTTTTTTCGACTTGACCTACTAGAACTTCATGGAATCGAAAGATTAACAGAGACTGAGGTCCGAGAGAACGGTCTGAGTCCTCACTCGTCTCGTCCAATCCACCAGACCACTTCCTGTACCTCACGGTCCCTTTAGTCAGTCTTGACATTAAAAACTAAAGATCTAAACAAAAGAAGGATGTTTCTTTTAGAATAATTTAGTACGACATCCGAAATCTAAATTGATTCCAGAATAGACCTGAACTAAAGTTCAAAAATTTTTAACTCTAAGAAGACTTTTTCGTTACTGTCTAGAATATATAGGACAAATTAATATTAAGGTAAACCTAAGTAAAATATCCCCTACCCGAACCTTCGTTTCTTGTTCCTTCATACGTTGTTGGTGTCCATGACTGTCACAGAAGACAAACCGAAACAAAGTCTAACACTTCATTCTTTTCCTTTCCAAATTAATAAATTACACACGTATTATCTTATAAAAATATATGAATTGGGTGTGGCGACACATGTCTCCCTATCTCCGTTACCTCGTCTCACTGCTTCTTGAAGTGAGTAACACCTCACTTCGATTAGACCCAAGTTTAGGACCTCGATGGTAAAGAAAATCGACTTAACAATCGGGTTCAAACACACGGGGTGTCTGTCACTCCGGTTTATTTGGTTTTGTAACTTCAAACCTCGTCTCTTTCCAAATAACGTCCCGAATACGGAGTTTTTCGGGGCTCAAGGGGGTCTTCCCAAAGTCGTTTTTGTAGAAATCTTCAGTCCACTCCCTCTACCCAGAGTCCTATACACTACTCGAACACGTGTTCAGAGACTAACCGACTACCACTACTTTACCACTACAGTGTCCCACTACAGTGTAATAGTCGGGAATCCGAGATCCTCCGCACCCCAATACATGAACACCAGTGGTTTATCAATTGGTCAGGGGGTGTCTATGACTTCCTGTTGATATAAAACGTAAGAGTACGGAATTAAGGGGTCATTATAAACATATACCAAAAGTACCATAAAATTTGTCCTTTTTTGTAAAGGTTCCAGGAGTAACGTTTGTCTCCTCTTTAACGGACGTCCCACTATGCCTGTCGGTTTTTTTACCCACATGTCAGACACCGACAAATATCACTCCGGCTGTCCTTAAGGTACGTACAACTGTACCATGCAAAAAATTTTGGTCTTCAGTTTAAAACATTCACTGACAATAAACAAATAACACAGTCATAAAATGAAGAACCAACTGTCAAATATAAACGATCACAATTGTCATAGATTCATCCATTCAAGTTGGACGAGTCATTATTAAATAGAACCATTGGTCTGTATTGTGGTCACCTTGATTCGATACACGAATCACCACGTCAACTGAATATCCGTTCCAGGACAAAGTTGTTCCCAACTAAGTCTCTTACGCCGACTGGGTGTCTAGGGTGACAGTCACCGCGTGCAGGTCTAGGAACCAAATGGTCCTCTTCCTGACTCCAGTCTGAATCGTTGACGGCGAATGACCGGTTTCCTAGAACCTGTTGAGTGAATTACAAAGACTCGGAACTGAATTGACACTTAATATTGACTTTCCTGGAATGAGGGGACTCCAAACACTAACAATAACTAACAATAATCAATAATTGTGGTCTGTCTTGGGTTGGTACCTACTTAAATCGATGACCGGAAGAAAGACCGACGTCGTTCTGAGGTTTCTGACTGTTTAAGGACCACTGGGTGAAGTGGACCCAAAAGGTGTGACGTGTCGTCCGGGTACGTCGACAGACCGGTGAAAGGGGAGTCTAAGATAGACCTTGGGTAAAAGGAGGTAAGACCGGAGACTCAGAGGGAGCTGGCAGACAAGAGTGGACTAGGGTTAAGTGTCTTCTGCATCCTGACTCGAAGGACGGTATCTTGGGTGAGTGACGAAGACGTAGGCAGGAGAGGGGCAGGTTCCGGTCAACAGAAAGACACGACACCTTAGGAAGACAGAGGATGGTTCTTAGAAGGTTAAAGAGGAAAAGAGTGACACGTGAGATCTAGCACAGTGAAATCTAGCATAGTAGTTGAGGAAACCATTTTTGAAGGTTTTCACTCAAAGATCGCGTCGGAAGGAAAACTTACACTAGGTACAGACAGGTCGAGGGGGACCTACCCGTGGTTTGGTCATACAGGCTTTAACTTGAGTAGTGGAAAGTAGAGAGATGACTTCGACGAAAAGAATGTCTGAAGGAATTGGGTCATCTAGCGTTATGGTAACGAATATTTTTATTATTACGGTCTCTAAGCCCCCAACAAACTTATAGAGGGTAGGAGTAGGGGTCACATGTAGTAAGGGGGCGGGGGTAGGTCTGTTAGGGGTCAACAACAATTAAGACGAAGAGTTTGTAAAGAAAGGTGAAGAGAGACGGGAAATGGTGGACGTGGAATTCAGTTTTGGCGACATACACCAAACGGATGAAGATGAGAACTGGGGGAGAGTGTTATAAAAGACGTGAAGTCGGTCTAACTATCGAACTTTTCGTCTAAAGGTACAATGGGGATACGTTCCACCTATGATAAGTCACAGCCAATTACACCAATCTTTAATTAAACGACTATCTTTACATACAATTACTGTGGTAAAGTTTCCCACTAATTGGTCCTCACTAATTTTACAGTACAGAAAGTGGGTTGGGACGTTTGTGAGGAGATCTAGAGGCAGGTCTCTATGTGAGTATGTACACGGGGACCTCAGTACATGTTCTACAACGACCGTAGGTAACCGGTAATACCGAACTTACAGACAATTCTCCATGGACTAATTTACTTGATTCAATGGAGGGATGACACCTTGAAATACGTCAACAAAGTTTTTTTACTCCATCTGGACACATGATCGTTCCTTTCTACATGACAATTACTTTTTTCCTTAACGTCTGTCACTGAGATCTCAAATTGGGACAAACACATTTTTGTTTTTGATTTTGACAACCTACCAATATATTTATACAAGTTTATTTATCCTTACACCTTTACCCTTCTATACAGGGTTTAACTAGTGTCTCCAATGAAGACCAGACGAAGTTCTCTACGATACTAATACACTGTCAAAATTCCCCGTCATATTTTATCAAGTGTTTACATATCTTCCTCATAATAGTATGACATTATTAATATTTTGAAGTCCTTTGAAATATTAAAATAAAGAACGACATAATGTAGACACCATATAAAACAGACAAAAGTTTGATGCAAAAACCGTAATTGATGTAAATTCCAATGAGAACAACGATTATTATTACGACACTGATTGCGGAGAAGGAAGGATTGGGTCCCGTGAAATTAAAGTGAGACACACAAAATAAGTATTTTTCAGTTCAAAACCATAGAGTACGTTTTCTAAGGTTTGACGGACTAAAAACATTGTATCTGTACTCGACGACGAAGAAAGAGTCAAGAACGTAACAAGAATCCGTCGGTCGTCAAGACATGTCACATGAGTACACAGGATCGACACACCAGACAATTCGGACATTATAAGGAAGGTGTCCGTCTACTTCGGATGGACTAGCCGGGGCGAGGGAGAGTCGTCTCGATGGAAAGATACCTTTTTTAGTAAGTTCACCGGTTCTAGAGGCGACGTGTCCATTATCTCAGTACTTCTTTAGACGTAACGTTCTCCTTATCCAAAACATGTCAAATGTGTTTCAATGAATAATAAATATCTTGAACAAGAGAGAAAAATTGATAAGGATTCCAAAAATGTAAACTAATACCCCAACAAGTGAAGTACCCTTTATCTACCCCTTTGTCACAGTCTGAAAATAAAACCCCCCGAGGTTTTAGTGACGTCTACCACTAACGTCGGTACTTTAATTTTCTGCGAATGAGGAACCTTCCTTTCAATACTGGTTGGATCTATCGTATAAGTTTTCGTCTCTGTAATGAAACGGTTGTTTCCAGGTAGATCAGTTCCGATACCAAAAAGGTCATCAGCACATATCTACACTCTCAACCTGACACTTCTTTCGACTCGCGACTTCTTAACTACGAAAACCTGACACCACAACCTCTTCTGAGAACTCTCAGGGAACCTGACGTTCCTCTAGGTCGGTAGGATTTCCTCTAGTCAGGACCCACAAGTAACCTTCCTGACTACAACTTCGACTTTGAGGTCATGAAACCGGTGTACTACACTTCTCGACTGAGTAAACTTCTCTGGGACTACGACCCTTTCTAACTCCCTTCCTCCTCTTCCCCTACTATCTCCTACTCTACCGACCTACCGTAGTGGCAGAGTTACCTGTACTCAAACCCATTTAAGACCCTCAACCACTACCTGGCCCTCCGGACCGTACGACGCTAAAGTACCCCAGCGTTTCTCAGTCTGTACTGACTCGCTGACTTGACTTGACTTGACTTACCCCAACAATAACATTTGTTCTACACAGGGAAGAGTGAGTAGTCGGTGAAATGGAAGAGTGACTTAGGACACGAAATCTAGAAATCTAGATTTTCGAAATCTAGAGACCCCTTTGTCCATCTCCCTCCAAAATTAATGTATAAATTCTCCCTCTAGGAGACAGAAGGTTCTTTAGGAGATAGCAGATTCTGTCCAGGATCCTTGTAGTCTAAGAAATCGTCTTTATCTACCACCAGATTTAATATTCCTTTTCATCTTAGTTTTTTCCTCAGAAAAAGGGAGAACTGAAGGGTCAGAGTAAGGTCCCGGGACGAGGGACCAAAAAGTTATAGAGTCCGAGTTTTGAAATGACAATAATGTAGAGAGTAGGAAGTTTTATTTTGGCCTCGGTTGAACATAACTTAGAAAGAAACTTAACAGAGGTCTTCAACAAGAAAAATTAGTGTGTCGGTCAGGAATGTTAGAGAATAGACCTAAAAGACTAAGAGTAGACTAAAGGGACGAAGATTTAGGGGACGGGTAGGTTACTCAACACGATCCGTCTAATGACGATCGTCAACGAAAATGATATTCTGTCCACAAAGAATTTGTGAACAAAGGAGTTATGACGGATGAGAAATAAAAAAAGGGTTATTGAATGGGGGACAGAGTAGGATAAGGGGTCACTTATTTAGGGGTCACCAATGTTCTATTTCAAGTTTGAGAAGTCGGATCGTAAACTCACAAAGGTCATAAATAGTTTTGAATGGAGAGTAGTGGTCAAGAAATATTACCGATGTCACTTGAAAAGAGGTAGAAACGTATAATACGAATAAAGAGACTCGTAAACGAATATAACAAGATACACGGATTTCATGAGAAAGGGGGAACTGTAGAGTAAGTACGTAAATAAGCGAGTCGTCCGTAATAAACCAGAAGACGAAACACGGTCGAAGATTCATACTTACGTCGTTACTGATTACTCTCAAATATGGGACACAGATTTCGATGTGACACCATCAACTCCGTCTTTTATTCAAGTCAAGTCAAGTCGGAAAGTCAGTACAGACTGAGAAACGCTGGGGCACCTGACGTTTTACGGTACGGAGGGACAGGTACTGGTTGAGGGTCTCAAATGAGTTCGAGTACTGGTAGTTCAGCCACTACGGTAGGTCGGTAGAGTAGGAGACAGTAGGGAGAGGAGGGTGGAAGTTAGAAAGGGTCGTAATACCAGAAAAGGTTACTCAGTCAAGAAGTGTAGTCCACCGGTTTCATAACCTCAAAGTCAAAGTGGTAGTCAGTAAAGTTACTTATAACTCCTGACTAAAGGAAATCCTACCTGACCAACCTAGAGTAACGTCAGATTCCCTGAGAGATCTCAGAAGAGGTTGTAGTGTCAAGTTTCGTAGTTAAGAAACCGTGAGTCGAAAGGAATGTCAGGTTGAGAGTGTAGGTACATACTGATGACCGTTTTGATATCGAAACTGATCTACCTGGAAACCACCGTTACATTACAGAGACGAAAAATTATACGACAGATTCAACCAATATTCAAAAGAACATTATTCGTCCGCAGAAAATTAAAGTACCGACGTCAGTGGTAGACGTCATTAAAACCTCGGGTGCTTTTATTTTAGACAGTGACAAAGGTAACAAAGGGGTAGATAAACGGTACTTCACTACCCTGGTCTACGGTACTAGAAGCAAAAGACTTACAACTTGAAATTCGGTTGAAAAAGTGAGAAGAAAGTAAAAGTAGTTCTCCGAGAAATCAAGAAAAAACAAAAGACGGTATTCCCACCACAGTAGACGTATAGACTCCAATAACTGTAAAAAGGGTCGTCAGAACTAAGGTCGATCACGAAGTAGGTCGGGTCACAAAGAGTACTACATGAGACGCATATTCGTCTCACTGTTATATGTCGGAACTGCATGAGGAAAGGGATAAACCTTGGTCAGACAACAAGGTACAGGTAAAGATTGACAATGAAGGACTGGACGTATGTCTAAAGAGTTCTCCGTCCAGTCCACCAGACCATAAGGGTAGAGAAAGTCTTAAAAGGTGTCAACTAACACTAGGTGTGTCAGTCTCCGAAACCGTATCAGTTATTCCGTCTTTATCTACAACAAGACCTTGAGAGAACGAAAAAACTATTAGGTCGCCTACAACCGTTAAACTAGAGACCAAAGAGACGGAAAAGATTTAGGTCGAACTTGTAGACCTCCAAGTGTCAAGTGTATGACAACTTCGGACCGAACCTCTTAAAATTCGTAATGAAATGATCACACAAATTATCTGGAACAGACCGTAAAACCCTTTCTCCTTCCAAATTAGTCTTTAAAGTTTTTATTGAAGAACATTCGGTCAGTCGAAGGAATAAAATAGAAACGAAAGATTAGTTTCTCCACTTTTAGGAAAAGGAAAAATTACCGTCAAGTGACTCTGGTAAAAAGTCACATTCATTACTGAGACATCGTTTACACAGTATACAATTAAGACCCTCAAACAGTTGCGGTACAGATAGACCTAATCATAATGTAATCTACGACATTCTTGTGTTTATCACAATGTTGTTGTGTTTATTAGAAGTGTGCAAAACGGGCCTATAAATTCTAAACTCCACTTAACGTTCATAATGTCTATCACCAATTCTCATTTTCATTGATTATTCATTATACCCTGATAATAACCCCGTATCACTAACCTTAATTCAGTCTTTTGAATCCGGTCTCTTTCGACGGACTAGTTTTTCCTTCAAAGTCAAGTCAAGTCAGCGAGTCAGTACAGACTGACAAACGTCGGGGTACTTAACGTCGTGCGGACCGGAGGGACAGGTAGTGGTTGAGGGCCTCAAATGAGTTTGAGTGTAGGTAGTTCAACCACCACGGTAGGTCGGTAGAGTAGGAGACAGCAGGGGAAGAGGAGGACGGGGGTTAGGGAGGGTCGTAGTCTCAGAAAAGGTCACTCAGTTGAGAAGAGTACTCCACCGGTTTCATAACTACAAAGTCGAAATCGTAGTAAGAAAGGTTTCTTGTGGGTCCTGACTAGAGGAAGTCTTACCTGACCAACCTAGAGGAACGTCAGGTTCCTTGAGAGTTCTCAGAAGAGGTTGTGGTGTTAAGTTTTCGTAGTCAAGAAGTCGTGAGTCGAAAGAAACCATCCAATGTTAAATGTCCCGAGAAACGAACGAACGCAAGTACGATTCAGTGTAGATTGAGAAACATTGGGATACATGACATCGAACGGTCCGAAGAGACAGGTACCCAAAGAGGTCCGTTCTTATGACCTCACCCAAAGGCACAGGAGGAGGTCCCCTACAAGGGTTAGGTCCCTAGTTTGGGCACAAAGAATGTAGAGGACGTAACCGTCCGTCCCTGAAATGGGGATCCCGGTGGACCCTTCGGGTGTCGCAAGAAGTGATTTTCCGATAAACGGTTAATCCCCTCGTCTGGAACGGGAGTGAAACTGTTCTTAGCATAACTAACAAAATTATTTCCTGTAACTAATTACTGAATCGTCGTCATCGTCGTCACTATAACTTTCTTCAAACGTTTTCTATATCTAAAGAAAAAATTTTAAAAATATGTTAAAAATTTCCTATGTAAAGTGAACGTCAATAATGTTTTATAACCGATATAAGGGGTACAACATCTTACATAAGAACATCGAATAAGATATGTTTTACCAAATATAACGAATCAGAGGATGGGGACAAAACGAAGAGGGAAAAAGGGAGAGGTGTGACCATCGAGATACATAGACACTCAGACGAAAAAAAAAGACCAGTGCGTCACATTGAACGTCGCAGAATTAAAGGACCGGTCTCTAACTTGGACGCTGGGACCGACACTCTCATGACTCAGGATTGGTGACCTGACGGTCCCTTGAGGGACAAAGAAAAAACAACATGAGTGATCGAACAACATAAAAAATCTAAGGAGTATATTCACTGAGGTATAAACAGAAAGAGACAGACTAAATAAAATGAATTGTATTACGGAAGGTTCAGGTAAGTACAACGACGTTTACCGTTTTAAAGTAAGGAAAAATACCGACTCATCATAAGGTAACACATGTATCTAGTCTAGAAGAAGCAGGTAAGTAGATAACTATCCGTAACTCCAACGAACGTCTAGGATCGTTAACATTTATTACGAAGACACTTGTAACCCCACGTATATAGAAAAACTTAATCACAAAAGTAAAAAAAGGGGGTCTATATATGGACCCTCATCTTAACGACCCAATATACCATCAAGAGAAAAGTCTAAAAACTCTTCGGAGGTATCACCGACGTGGTTAAATGTAAGGGTGGTTGTCACGTCTTCATAGGGGAAAACAGGTATAGGGATGGTCGTAAATAATAAAGACAAGAAAAACTACCATCGGGAAGAATGTCAACACTCCACTATACAGTAACATCAAAACTAAACATAAAGGGACAAATAATCACTACAACTCGTAGAAAAGTACACGGACAACCGGTAGACGTAAAGGAAAAACCTTTTTACAGGTAACCCAAGAAGACGGGTAAAAAATTAATCCAACACACAAAAAAACTACAACTTAACATACTCAACAAATATACAACGTATAATTAGGGCATAGTCAGTATAGTAAACGTTTGTAAAAGAGGGTAAGTCATCTAACACAAAATCAAAACCGTCACCAAAGGAAACGACTGGTTTTCGAAAATTAAAATTACACCAAGGAAAACAAATAAAAACGAAAATAAAGGAAAAGAAATCCTCTGACTAGTTTTTTTATATCTAACGACGTTAAATACAGTTTCACACAAGACGGACACAAAAGGGGATCCTCAAAATATCATAGACCAGAATGTAAATCCAGAAATTAGGTAAAACTCAAATAGAAACATATACTACAATCTCTTACAAGATTAAAATAAGGAAATGTACACCGATATATACATGGTCTGACAGAAAAGAGGTAACATATAAAAACGGAGGAAACAACATCTAACTTGTATTTATATACCTAAAAAAAAAGACCCGAGATAGGACAAGGTAACTACATACAGATAAAAATATGGTCATGGTATGACGAAACTGATGACATCGAAACATCATACCAGATTTCAGTCTCTCACACCAAGGAGGCCGAGACAAGAAAGAATTTTAACAAAACCGATAAACTTCAGAAAACACAAAGGTACATCTTAAGATTTACACCGGTAAAACTGTATCCGTAAAAATATCTGTGATCTCATTTTAAATGAGTCCTCGATTTAAAGACCATTAAACAAGGCACTGCACCGACATAACTCTCTGAGACCTTCTATGTTACCATTCGTACGAGTAATCTGACCAGGACAACTAACAGTCAACAGAGTCCAGAAGACACCGACCCTTTCTCCATCGTCATCATTCGAGACCGAGTTCTAATCTTAGTGACTCCTCGGAAAATTTCTTTTATAACTACATCATGGAACCCGCCCTGGATTTTAATGGACCTTCTCTCGAAAGACGAGAGACTACCTTACAACTACTAATAAACAAAGAACTTGACTCATAAATACTTTTGATACAAATTTTTTCGACATATGAATGTTACATGTAAAAAAACATTTCCCCGAAGGGAACACCGAGTCGACCATTTCTTAGTGGACGTTACATCCTCTGGATCCAAACTAGGGACCCAACCCTTCTAGGGGACCTCTTCCCTGGTCGATGGGTGAGATCATAAGACCGGACCTCTTAAGGTACCTGACATATCAGGTACCCCAACGTTTCTCAGTCTGTGCTGACTCGCTGAAGGAATGAAAAAAACATTCATATAATAATAAATCACTTTTCGACCAATGGACCTAATCGAGGATTTGTGCTTACAAAACACTTTCACGAGGTCAAAGAAAATTACACGGTGGTCCTTATTTATTGAAATAATCTCTATAAAATTTTAGTATGTGTGTGTTTTGTTCCTAAACTCCTCATACTTAACAGACGAGGTGGCACCTTTCGTCTGTGTAGAGTCAAAACGACTTCTGTCTCGGTTATCATTGTCGTTGTTGAAACACAGATACATATACGAACTAGTTCACGTCTCGTCTTCTCTGTGTTTGACATTTGTACCTTCCTTAATAAAACCGTCTCTAAATTCCCATCCTCTACTATGGTCAAAAGACAGAAAGTACAATTTCCACAGAATAATGGTTTCCTACTTGTCAGATTTTTCCGAACGTTAGGACACAGCGTGGTCCCACTTAACCGTCGATTTGTGTACCGACTACCGATCCTTTAATCGGGTGACCACCATCACCGTAACAATCTAAAGGAAAAATTAGGTAAGTTTACGAACTCCTATGACACCAAACATATATAGTCACAAATGGGATTTTCTTTAATCAATTTAAGGAACTCCGGTAAGAGTATTGCACAAACTTATAATAACAAACGTTTCTCTGTCGATGAAAAGAAGAATCAATGTTTTTCTCTCATAAATAGATCAATTAGTCCCAAGACAACTTAATATAGACAAGGTTTTCTTCCCTCCGATCGTTGTTTGTGAAACTTTTATTTTAATTCCTTCGTCAACATAAACGTTATTGTAGTTACTTTTAGTCTGTGAATCATTTTTTCAATCAAGTTCTGGATAGATGACTTTTGATACTTTGTAAAGACTCTTTTTAATTTCTGGATGTGTACGTACAAATATTATCGTAATTATTATTATCGGTTTTTGACTCTTTTTAGGTTTAATTATTTTTGGTTTTACACACCCGAAGGGACCATCGAGTCACCATCTCTTAGATGGACGGTTACATCCTCTGTGTCCAAGTTAGGGACCAGTTCTTCTAGGGTGTACGCCCTTCGTCGATGTGGGCACAAGTCTCGAACCGTCGGCTTTGACGACTCGTGCACCGGTGCTGACGACTTCGGGAACACGGACCCCGGACACGAGGTGTTCCCTTCGGTGGGGTTACTCCTCGGACACGTGGTGGTCTCATCGGGGACGAGGGGAGTTGCTCTGTTCGGGGCCGTCGTCGCTTCTGAGTCGTGTCGTTTTTAAGTTACTGATTTTTATTTATTTTTAAAAAAAATTACACTATATCGGTATATCAGACATTTGTTTTCACCATATATATAGGAACAACACCGTACGTAGTCATGAGAAAGAAAAAGAAAAACGACCACTCGGTGTCTTTTAATACCATTCAAATTCGGTCTGTATATTTTAACACCTGATATACCAAGGTAATATACTCAGAAGATTTTCTCCATTTTGATATATCTTTCTTTCGTTCAGTCATCAACGAACCAAGACACTCGTTCCTAAGTAGTAAATACGTATGCCCGTATATCCTTAAGACCATCTTCACAGCATTTCGACCCCATATCAGTGTCAGGTCAATGTCGTGTCAATAGATTTACACGAGCTAAGTAGTCTGACATTTACCCACTTACAAAGTATAACATTTAAGATGGAAATTTTTTCGACAATTTTTTAGTCTATCCTGACCGTACATCTGGACAAAATGAAACGGAGTGTATTTATTATAAATTGTAAAGTATATTTTACTGATTTTAGCTTGAAACCAAATTTTCCTTGTTTTGAAACTCGACTGTAGTTTTACACTAATAAACATAAGTCATAGATCGTATAACGATACACGACAAGGATTCTACACCCAAAAAGATCAGTGTCCTCAAAGGGTCTACAGATTTCGAATGGGGAAAATAAAACTTTCCAAGAAACCTGTATTGCCAAAACTTTATCCCAACCTATTCGAAAAAAGAAAAGTGTAAGAGAACCAATATTAATATGTATGAATTAATAATAAAATTTTCCTGTCTTTACGGGAGTCCTGATATCTTCAACTTCAACGGAATGAGGAACGATTTGGTGTATTCGGATAAGGTGAAAAATGAGAGGAAAGAAAAGAGGGAAAAGTGACAGTCCTACAAAGAGAATCTTTAGAACGCCAGTAAGTCAATGACTAAAAGGAGAAGACACCCTATTCTGTCGGTTCATTTAAAGAATTTTGAGACTCATTCAACGTTCACTAATCCAATTTTAGATTCTCCCAGGAAAAAGTGACTTCACATATGTCTGAAATGATGACAAACTGATATACTGAAAACAAACTCAGAATCGAAAAAAAGACCTTTCCGTCGTAGTCGTCTATCACTGGACTTCGATTTACTCAATCATAACATATTCCCACGAGAAACGTTGAAAACCCGTGTGCCAAAGTCAAGATCCGGTCGAAACATCTCTCTCGTTTGGCGGTGGATGGACGAAATGGTGGGACTTCAAGAAATGAGGATTGACGTTTATAAGGAACTGTAAAGTATATATGGACTTTCTTACATTTCGTCCTATGAACATATGATTACAAGTATCGTCGTAATAAGTGTCATTGGTTTCGTCAGACGTACAGATAGTCTATCTGTGCCTACTTGTTTTACATCTGACATTGACGTCACCTGGTAATACGTCGGCATTTTTCCTTACTATAAGATTATGAACTTTTAACGTACGATTTATTTTATTCGGTCTCTGTTTGTCCGTTTATAACAAACTAAGGGAAAATAGTCCATGTCTTTTCTACCTTTTATTTTATCTCCAATAGTCCCTTACCCTTTAATAATAAATTATCCATATCTTAAACCCCCAACTACCCACCACTACCAACGTGTTGTAACACTCGTATGAATTGCGGTGACTTGATATGTGACTTTCACCAATTTTACCATTTAAACTATACTATAATGGTGGTATTTTTCTTTATAACAAAAAGACAAAGTCCATTCCGAAGTCTTGAAATCATACTTTTAAGTCAACATTTAGTTTATACGAAGTTAATTTTTATATAATCTTTTCATTTCAAACCTGCAGAGAAACCTTTGTACAAGACTATCTCTGGTATACATGGACAGGTATCGTGTCCCTCCCCGGAGGGGTCTCCCTCTACGGTAGTGGACACGACGTCAGACGGTCACCCCGTGGTCTTTCGAATAGACAAGCAAAGAGGGAAGATCCGATAGGTAGGTCCTATACCGAAAGAGAGTCTTTTGTACCTTAAACGGCTTGACACATTCGTTCTTCCTTAATAAAAACATCCAGGAGGAAGTAGTCGTTAATCTCTGTACCCATATTTCTCCATACTCGCATATAGAAAATTTATGTCGGTATTCTTCTACTTAACTTTACCAAATAAAATGGATGTTATCTGGATCCATTATCCAATTATATAGAAATACAGTAGTATCCGTATTGAATACATATACGGTGATGTTACGCAATGTCTTTTATAAGTTCATAGTTCGCATTATTAACACAACCATTAGTTATACAACTAGTCAAAAAACCCTAATTTTTTATCCTACCTTACTTGATGGTATACTTTTGACCCAACTCTTTTGATCATCTATAAAATTGTTAACATAATTAATTATAATCAACAGAGTCTGATATCAGGAAAGAAAGGATACCTCACAAAAGAAAAATTTCAAGGTAACATAAAATATCTGAGCCGTCATAAACACAAAAAGAACATACTTTATTAAGTATCGAAACCTCGTATAGTTAAAAAAATAAGATTTCGTGTAGATTTAGGTAGTACCGACGACGACCTCACGGACAACACCTCCCAATAGTGCCCCTCCTGGTCAGTCTGGTTACGGACTTTCTCGTGCGATCCTGTTAACCAATGGGGCAGTACTAATTTCGGCAGGCACCACCTCCTCCTTTTCATTCCAACACGCACGAACATAAAAGACAAAACCTGATCAGATTCAACAAAATGAATATGACATCTGTAGTGATAGAAAGGTAGAATCCCATACTCCTAGCAATCTAGACTTTTTCTTAAAGTTCTCGTCAATCTTAGTCGTGCCTCTCTTCGATTCTTCAGAAAGTTACTACTACGGTACGACTAACTCTTCAAACACCTGTGTGGTTCCATCCAAGTCGAGAGAAAAAGACTGAGTTTAAAATTTTAACTCAATCTTTACGTTCGTGTAATACATTTTATATTTCAAGATTCTCATGTACTCATGTAATTCAAGGAGTCAGGATGAGGTGGATATAATTCCATACATAAGGAGGTCCGTAAAGATGTACTTATCTTTGTAAATACGTATCTGTGTGTCTTATGTTCTATGTATGTCTTCTTGTCATTTATCTTGGAATTATTATATGCGATCATAATATACCATCTGTAGAAAGAGACCGTCATTTATGTCTATATGGAGTAAGAAAAATAACCCACAAATAACCAAGGTACTATTTCTACATAGTAATTAAGTGAGTAACGTAAAGAACAACTACCGTAAATCAGAAAAGTTTCATTTTAAGAACATTCTTTAATTCGAAATATAATGTCTTGAGACATTCGTAGTAGACTCTACAAGTCTTTTACCTTTATCAATGGGTTGAACTTAACATCAATATTCACTATACAATTGTTTATTATGATTATCGAGTGGGAATAAAACGTGAATTAGTACCGGTCCCAAATTCATAAAGTGTACATGATTCATCATTAGAATCATATAAAGATTCTAAGAAACGTTGGGGCACCTGACATCGGACGGTCCGAGGAGACAGGTACCCCTAAGAGGTCCGTTCTTATGACCTCACCCAACGGTAAGGGAAGAGGTCTCCTAGAAGGGTTGGGTCCTAAGCTTGGGCCCAGAGGACGTAACGTCCACCTAGGAAATGGTGACTCGGTGGTCCCTTTGTTCATCATTAGAACGACAGGAAGGTAAAGATTAGATTAAGGACGTTGTCAGGGTAATCCATGCGGGACAAGAGAAAAAAAGTCCACTTATGTGACTCGTCGCCTCACCAGTAGACTTAACGGACTCCAGAGGTTTAATCCTTAACCACTTCGACTCTAAACTTGGGTCCGTTAAACTGAGACCTTAAGTGTGAGGGTCACTGGTGTGATTTGACGAAGAGACCCACGGTGATGTCGTTTATTGGTACACGTAAAGATTAAATAAAATAATCTTTAAAATAAAAGTACACATAACGAATTTCATTCTATGACTAATATTTTCGAAGAACAAAGTATCTAAAACACAATTTATATGTCTATGTGTGTATATATTTGGACATTCAGTTTTCACTGAAATAGTTCTCATTAAGTAAAACATTGTTATTGGTCTCTCTCTAAATGGAACTTCTACTACTCGATTTCGAAATCAGGGAACAGAAGATACCCGTGGAAACTTCTAAGATATGGATAAAAAACATGAAAAGAATGTCACCCGAGGGTTTAACAAAAACAAAGTTCGGAATGTTTTAAATCTTAACAGGGACTCGTACCGTGTCATTTAATTTAAGTAAATCTTACACTGTCAAATTTTTTCAGTCAGAGTTTTATAAAAGAAGTACTATCCGTAGTCCTTTTCATTATATTTATGTAATGTTTGAACTTTTTATGTTCTATACCTTTTATTTTAGTAATATTCATAATCGTAAAGATGTATAAACAGAAGACATAAAAGATCATTATTGTAAAATTATAGTACTATTAGTGTGATAAAATATAAGACGATTTATTAATGAACAACTTAATTACCTCCCGGTCTTCTTACACCACGGTTATTGACTCTTTTCATCTTTAGTTTTACATAATATATAGACTAATCTTGATAATTCGAATAAACTTTCCAACCCTATCCATTGTCAGAAGTTTCACATGATAAAATTAGATTTTTTTTTTTTTAGTCTGAGGAAGGAGTGAAATATAAGTCATATGTAAGATCTACCTAATTTTCACATTTATCCTTTTATTTTTGAAATCTTGAGAATCTTTTATAGTTCCGTAAGGATGGTCTTTGGTCGACGTAGACACATAGATCGGTCTGGGGCCGTTACTGACTTAACCTCACTGACCCTAAACTACGTGAAGGACCAAGAGTCTGTGACACGAGGTCTTAGAGATGCAATCTATTTTGTTGTGTCTTTTCCTAGTAGTCTTTTCCCCTTTATTGTTCTCACTAAACTGTTGACATCCTTAGGATTGTCTTGTGTCTAGCAGTCTCCCGCAGGAAACATTTCTCGGTTCCCTTTTACAAAGGTCAAAGACTCTGCAGTCTTTTCTCGACAGGACACGAGAACCACACCGGAGGTCACGAGGAAAGTCTTGGACCTCA
The DNA here is from genome assembly GCA_006410555.1 of Capra ibex. Taxonomy (NCBI): domain Eukaryota; kingdom Metazoa; phylum Chordata; class Mammalia; order Artiodactyla; family Bovidae; genus Capra; species Capra ibex. The sequence goes on from SJYO01020080.1 coordinate 74,062,417, forward strand.
AGGACGAGGTCACAGAGGAAAGGACCCTGTCGATTTCCTTTCCCTCTCAGTCACCCACACCATTTCAGTCCTTGAACCTAGAGATATTACTTTCCTTCTTATGATCCCCCCTGTATCTTAGAGAACCCGAAAACTAAGAATTAACTAGAGTGTCTATTCAAATAAGTTTTATTACTATCGTTCTTACTCAAACCACAACCATCGAATGCTCATTTATTTTGGTCCTTTCTAGTTCCTCCATTTAGGGTTTCCTTCTTTAGTCGAGGATAATAAAACAGTTCTCTTATACAACCTGTTTAACCCTGTAAAAATTTATCTTGTAAGTCATCTTCACTATGCACTTCCTTTTTGTATAGAAGGTTCCCCAAATTACTTCACAAAGTACTCCACTTGTTTTTCCTTGTCTCTAATCGGTAACACGACTTTATCCTGTAGTCTTCTGAAGGACCTAAAAATTTTTTAAAGAACATACAAACTATGAAAAATGAGATTTTTGAGTTGGCTCCCGAAGGGACCACCGAGTCACCATTTCTTAACATAACGGTCATGTCCTCTACGTCCAAACTAGGAACTAAGTCCTTCTAGGGGACCTCATCCTTTACGGATGGGTGAGGTCATAAGAACGGACCCTTTAGAGTACCTGTCTTCTCGGACCGTCCGACCTTCTCTCACTCTGTGTTAAATCGTTGATTTATTGTTTTTAAATTGACGTTTTTTTAAAGACATAATATCACCACTTACACACTTTACTTGATGTCACACTTGTATAGTTTTACTTAGAGGACCCTTCTTACGAAAGTACAAGTGGTTTACCAGACCCAATGGGAAGAAAAAAATTTACAATCCATGTAAATAAGAATTATACTAAAGACTATTAATATGATACAATGTGAGTTGTAATGTCACTACAAAAAACCAAAAACTAAATTATAATTATACAAGATTTTTTGATTACTGGGTACATTTAAATAAGGAATTGGAAAGATACCTATTCGGGAACATTAAAAGTCAGACGGAATCAAATTTTAGACTGATATTCTCAACGAAAAAATTTAAGAGGTTAGTAATTTTTTTTTACAACAGTGACTGAAAAACTCCTATGTACTGTACGTCGATATTAAACATTAAAACTATATCAGTCTAAATAGTCAGAAAGGGAACAGCCGAACATAAACGATGAACGAGGTTGACACTCCAGTAGCTATGCCAGAGGTCACAAAAGAGTCAAAAGAATAAAGAGTGAGTAAGGTACATATATTAAAAAAAAGAACTTACAAGTTGGATGTTTACCTCTGAAAAGCAACCCAAAAATTTATCCGTACATCTTCACGTCCACAAACCACTGGTGGTACCGTTACAGCACATGAACAAACTTTCTCTGACATCACATGTCTCCTCTGTAGTCTTCTAGTAACTTCTCCGGGGTCCCCATTCCTGGAACATTTCTTTAAACAGTCGAAAAGATGTAACATTTGGGGTCTGAAGGTACAGTCTTTAGACACTTCGATCACAGAGGGAGTTTCACGACGACTTGTCGATGAGAGGTCATCATCATTAGGTTAAAGTGACACCAAAATCCCTACTCCTCGTCCAACCACAAGTCTCCCGTGTGATCCCGAACCTAGGAAGACCTATCACAGATCTTTTTCGACGAGACTAGGTGAACCCTGGACTGAATGTCACTTGTCGATGACAAAGGTACGTCTAAAATTTAACATTAATGGATCGTACAAACTCCTTACAATTAACTTACATAAGAAAGACTTCTTCTGAGGGATTGACGATGAAGTCTACAAGGATTTTATGTGATTACCATAAGGGTTGAATTTCCAAAATAACATATCCTCTCGATAAACGAGAATAAACCGTTGAAACAGGGGAATCTTAACACATGTAGAGAAACTCTGATGGAGAACTAACCGTGTCGAACAAAAGACCCAGTACCGGATGAGGACGACGACGACGACGACAACGATTCAGCGAAGTCAACACAGGCTGGGACACGCTGGGGTATCTGCCGTCGGGTGGTCCGAGGGGGCAGGGACCCTAAGAGGTCCGTTCTTGATGAGGATCTTAATGGATAAAACCCTAAATGTAAAGAAACGTTGGAGATGACGATATCCGGAGAAAACACAGGTTTCAATATATACTCAAAAAATTTTATACATAAAGATTTTCTAGTACCTAGATTTCAAAGACCAATTAGTCAAACAATAAGAGTATGATATAAGTCTGAAATTAAAGACAACGTCTTATATAACATGACAAACTTCAACAAGTCAGTGATTCAGTACAGACTGAGAAACTCTGGGATACTTGACGAGGTGTGGTCCGAAGGGACAGGAAATGACAGAAGGTCTCAAACGAGTTTGAGTACAGGAAAACTCAGTCACTATGGTAGGTTGGTGGAGTAGGAGACAGTAGAGGAAGAGGAGACCGTAAGTCAGAAAGGGTAGTAGCCCCAGAAAAGGTCACTCAGGTGAGAAACATAGTCCACCGACTTCATAACCTCGAAGTCGAAATCGTAGTCAGGAAGGTCACTTATAAGTCCCAACCAAAGGAAATCCTAACTGACCAAACTAGAAGAACGCCAGGTTCCCTGAGAGTTCAGAAGAGGTCGTAGTGTTAAACTTTCGTAGTTAAGAAACCGTGAATCGGAAGAAATACCAGGTTTAAAGTGTAGGAATGTACTGATGATCTTTTTGGTATCAAAACCGATATACCTGGAAACAGTCGTTTCATTGTAGAGACGAAAAATTATACGATTCAAACAAGAAAGGAAGGTTCCTCGTTCGTAGAAAATTAAAGTACCGACGTCAGTGACAGACGTCACTAAAATCTCGGGGGGTTTTATTCTAGACAGTGCCGAAGGTGAAAAAGGGAAAATAAACGGTACCTCACTACCTTGAACTACGGTACTAGAATCAAAAAATTTACAACTCAAAATTCAGTCGAAAAAGTGAGAGGAGAGAGTGGGAGTAGTTTTCCGAGAAATCAAGGAGAAGTAAAAGACGACAATCTCACCATAGTAGACGTTTAGACTCCAACAATTATAAAGAGGACCATTAGAACTAAGGTCGAACACTAAGTAGGTCGGACCGTAAAGTGTACTACATCAGACGTATATTTAATTCATTCGTCCCACTGTTATATGTCGGAACTGCATGAGGTCAAGGATAAACCTTGGTCAGACAACAAGGTACAGACCAAGATTGACAACGAAGAACTGGAAGTATGTCTAACGAGTCCTCCGTCCATTCCACCAGACCATAAGGGTAGACAACTTCTTAAAAGGTCAAACAACACTAGGCATGTCAGTTTCCGAAATCTCATTAGTTACTTCGTCTTCATCTACAAAAAGACCTTAAGAGAACGAAAAAGATACTGGGTCACTTACAAGCGTTAAACCAGAGACCAAGGAGATGGAAAAGATTTAGGTTGAACATGTAGACCTTCAAGAGTCAAGTGTATGACGACTTCGGATCGACTTCTTAAAACTCGTATTGGAATAATCGTACACTTTACTCGTGTTGACAGACTTCATTTACAGTTGTTAAAGTTATTTAGGAATAAAAGTTCGTCACTAACGTATTTATTTTTAGACAACTCGTGGTGACTTGTTACAATTTTTCAAAACGGATGAAAACTATATGTAAAGAGAAATACTTGTGAAAAAATAAAAACCGAGACGGTACGTCCTAGAGTCAAGGGGTTGGTCCCTAACTTGGGTATGGAGGACTTCACCTTCAAGTCTCAGAATTGGTGACTGATGGTTCCTTCAGGAACTTGTAAATAATTGAACGTTAGAGTTCCAAATGGAAATAAGGTTTCATTAAACCCCCGTATACTGGGTATAAGGAAATAAGTAAAACTCTGTTTCTCTAACAAGTTTCAAAATCATGACTATGTTCATTAAAATTGACGTGTGTACCGACACTTCCAATAAAACCACTTAGGGGACCACCAGATCATCAATCTTGAAACGTGAAAGTGAAGGTACCCGGGTCCAAGATAGAGACCAGTCTCTCGATTCTAGCGTGTTCGGTTTTTCGCGTCGGTTTTTCTTTCTTTTCTACCAATAAAACATCCACGATTCATTATAGACGTTAAGTATCTTTAATGATTGTCTTAGTAATATGAAACAATATGTCTGTCAACTTGACACCACATTCTGTCTTAAAGTACTACTTTATCTATAAATAGGAATAATAGAGAAATTACATCATAAACACTGTATCTTTACATTGTAACTTAGAATTACCTTTGGAGAACATCTTGTTTCATGATTACCTTTAAATAAAGTTTATAAAAAAGTATCGGACCATAATTTGGACTTCATTCTTTTTTCGAGCCTCTTCGACGTCAGTCTCGACGATTTCGACATTTAATACAACCACGTCCATAAAATTCTAAACGAAGATTATCTTCCCCTCCTTTTTAATAAACACAAAACTTTCCGTTTACTTTATATATCAAAAATTTAGTAACTGAAAGTTTGAAAACTGATCTAGGTGTAATTCTTTATGTAAAATGTAAACCTAGGTCATACACTTGTATTTACAACCAAATATATGTACATATAAACCCCCTTTTTAGTAAATTTGTCATGAATCGGATTAATATACATTACGATAAACCACAAAAGATGGGATAAAATTTTATTTTAGTAATTTTACTTTAAAAACGTAAAAAATTTTAATCATTTGAAATCGAAAAATCTCGTCAAAATCCAAGTCTCCTTTTAACTCGTCGTTCAAGTCTCTCAAGGGCACGGGGGTCACGGGGATGTGTGTGTCGGAGGAGGAGATCGTTATAGGACACGGTCTTGTCATAAAAACAATGTTGACTACTTGGACGTATATGTGCAGAAATAGTGGGTCCCGGGTATCAAATGTCAAACCCAAGTGAGACCCACATGTAACACACTCAAACCTCTTCATCTATTACTGTACGTCGGGTGTAGACGGGTGGTAACGTCGTAGAACGTCTTATCGAAGTCACGGGATTTCTGTGAGAATCAGAAGGGACAGAGGTCAAGGACTGCTAGTGACTGACAAAATAACGGAGGTATCAAACAGAAAAGGTCTTACTTAGTATGTCATGTATCCGAAAAGTAACAAGTCTAACCGAAGAACGTGAATCATTATACATAAATTCAAAGGAGGTATACAAAGGTACCGAACTATCCAGTAAAGACTTAATATTTATTTCGATGATATTTGTCGATACATGTCCCAAAACACACCTGTATCAAAGTCAAGAAGACCCGTTTATGGTCCTTCATACTAACGATCTAGTGTCCCATTCTCATACAAACTAAAACATTCTTTGATGGTTTGACAAGTTTTCACCGACACGGTACAACGTAAATATGGTCGAACACCCTCTCAAAGACGACGAGAAGTAGGAATGGTCGTAACCACAACAGTTACAAGGTCCAATGCCGGTAAGATTATCCACACATAGAGTCACAAAATTAAACGTAAAGGGACTATTGCAGACACTGTTCAACCCTTCTTGACTGTAAAATTATTACAACTCAGAAGGATGGGTACTTGTAAAGAGGTAAATAAATCAAGAAGAGTTATTTACAAAATTTACAAATTTTATTATTTTGTTTCCTTTTAAAGATAATTTTTTTTTTCTTCTGCAATTGTATTACAAATCAATGACTCATTAGAGGGTCACCCAGTGATCTTCTTCCTGAAAAAATTTCTGTGAAGGCTTCGCGTGTCAGTTCTCTTTTTTTGCAACACAAAAAGAGGTGCTTCAACCTCACTCTACCCTACAGTCTCACACTCCAAAGATCCCTGAACCACGTGTCCTCGTCATTGTGTACCAGGTCAGTACAAGAGTGACCAGACTGTCGACTGACTAAGTATTGAACCCGAACGGTAAACGAGTTTTGGGGTTTACATGAAAAGATAACAAATTAAAGTACACCGAGGGATCAAAACTCTTAGTAAACGACGACGTCTTAAACTCTACAAAAGAAGTACTTTTCGTTTGACAAATGATAAGCTACTTCCACCGGTATTTTGAACTATACTAGAAAACACTTTCTAAAACTAAGGATAACTGATTTACGACAACTTTACACTGGTGACATAAAATATAAGATCCTTGGCACCTCAAATAGTACCTGAGTTTCGTGTTAAAGATGAAATACCTCTACTTATGTTCCGACGTTCACCTTGTAGGACAGTGGCTCTACTAGTGTCCTTGACTGAACCACCTTACCGTTGAATCCCACCCTTATAAAAAAGACAATTTCTAGTCACAACTCTTATACAAGGGAAGACCGGAGAATTTTCTTCCACAGTGAAACCTATTCCCAAGTCAAGAAGCACCAACAGTATTCATATCCTTTTACCCTCCAATTACCACTGCAATGTAAACCACGTGAAATACCTGAGTCTAAAGATTAGACAGTGAATCGTAGAAAGGGGGAATCTGGACCCCGTCGGTTGTCCGCTCGACGACAGCCACTCCGAACACTGGTGTAACAGAGTTGCGTTTCGGAACAGAAGATGGACTCCGGTGTCGTAAGTCCTGGTCCGGCAGTAATCTAAAATCTCCGTCCTATCTACGAACGGTTCCACTTTATTCGATTCTTCTTAACTCTTACTTCTCGACTTCCTTGTCAAGTCTAAATGTCTCACCAGAGACACGTTCAAGACTGTATGACAACTACCGGGTATTTCCCTACTCACACCGGTAAATCTTATTTACAGATTTTTCACAAGTCTCGTGAAACTGTAACGATACTGTGTCGTAAGATGACTTGATCATGCAGATGTCGTAGAGGAGTGTCGGATTTAGTCTCAAAATGTTTCGAATAACGGAGTTTATAATTACTATTATTGAAACTGACAAAACAAGAGAAATAATTTTTGTCATCTAAAAATGTCAGATAAAAAATTGTAGTATTACAAAAATTCATCATACTTACAAGAATTAGAGACATCCCAAGAAACAAGAGATATATGGACTTAGATCTAATAAAAAAGTCACAACACTACGATTTCAGAACTAATAAAACTATTAAAATCGAAACGTTTTAAAGACACCTGTTATTATATTGTAAGTAAAACGACCAAGGAACCCCTACTAACCACCAAAATTGACTCGGTATTCTAAGAAGACCGGAGACATCGGAATCCTCGATGTGTAGTCCCATCATTCACAATCACACACAGTCCTTTTGACATAATCCAAATCTTTGAAAACTTTTCTCACGAATACAAAGGTCTTAAGTTCCTTTTATTAAAAAGAACTCATCATTGGTCTTCTCAAGTCCTAAAAATTTAGTACTTCCTCATTCACAAAGATTCTTACTTCCTTTTCTTTCGAAAACCTATACTTCCCCTTGGTCATCCGTAAATACAGACGTTCAGCTCTTTGATATTCTCGAAATCTTTCTCTTTATCCGAAATTAATAGACTCCTTCCAAAGATCTCGAATTCCTACGGTGACCTGGAATAAATACGACAAGTTCTGTGAAACCTTAGACCGAAGGTTCGTCTCCATTTTGTTACCCAGAGTGGTACACCACTTAGTTCTCAAGTTCGAGGTCCCGGATAGAGAGTTCAGTGATCGAAGGACCTCACTCATGCGTCACTACACTCGGGGACCGACGTCCGAGTCTACCAATCGTCACAATCCTATCCGACCACTTTACAGGTTCCAGGTTCCCAAAGGTTTCTCAGTCACAGATTCGGGCTCACTTGAGTCTACCATATCTAAAGGTTCTTGAGTCTTTGTACCAACCCGGTCAGAGGTCTATCTTCGGTTGAAGTCTCCCTTTGTCTATTTCTATTCAGTCCAACTTTAACTTGATATATCAGTCTTTATTTTAGTGTAGAATCTTATACTTGTATATCAGTAAGAAAAGGAAAAAATATGATTTTGTTTACCTTAAGTAATGATTTTGTAATGTCTCCTAAAATAATATTTCCTATCCTTACTTTTTTCGATTGTGAATGACTCATAAATGACATACGGTCCGTAAAAGAGACTTCGTAATTCTCCAATGTCTTTGAATGGGTCTTAACTCATACGGATTTTGTCTTTTTCATATCTCTGTCTTAAACTTGGGTCCGTCATCCCGACGTTTCAGAGACTAAGGTTTGTGCTACGGTATTTCCGTACGTCAAATCAGGTAAAAGGAAAGTAAAAGTGTCAACATCAAGGACTAAAAAGAATAAATGTCTAAAATTCTCTACTTTGGAAGTGAACAAAATACGAATGGATAGATCACGTCACACGACGACTCAATGATCAAAAAGGGATATAGAAAACGGTAAAGTCAAACAGTAAAAGAGTAGAACCTCCTTTTGAGTTCCCATTTCTCACTGTCACACGGGAGGTTATCGGAAAAGGTTTAATAAGATCAACTTCTCTCTCTAAACAACATAACCATATATTCTCGGTTTTATTGTTATTAATCTCATTACTAATTGTTACGACTAATAGGACAAATATTAGACCATAGGACGTTATATATACTTTATTTTAAATTTTTGTGACACAAGGGGACGGACAAAACGCACTAGTGAACCACCACTTCTATTGTTTCTACCACTTACGGCATACGAAATCGGTATCGACACTTATCTCAGGATTTGCGACTGATTGTGAAAGGATATTCTGTTCTAACTGTACCGTTGACTCGCGATTATAAAATTCACTTTTGACTCTGATAGAACGGTCATTCTTTAAAATCAAAGGTAATATAACTATTTCGTGACTATGACTGTAAATATTGAATCACTAGTCAAACGGACAAAAGAGATAAAATTTTAACATCTCTGGATAACATTAATTACGTTATAAAGGTCCGACGTAGACAAAAAATTAGATAAAAACGAAAACTGATTATGGGTTCACCCACCTGTTTTATTCTCAAAAATTAACCGAAGTAATATTTCAGGTTTACATGTAAAATGCATCTTTTTCCGTTCTGGTAAGTACGTCAGAGTATCGGTGATAGTCTACCTAAAAGCATTATTCGTGTATGAGAAGAAAATGGTCTAACGTCGTCCTCTCTTCTAAGGAAACTCGGTCCTTCTTTAGTGAGACGCCCCGGTACGGAAACTTCGATCTTATATACGTCTTCTAGGATTGTTATTGAAGTACGGTCCCCGGCCTGGTGATCACGTAGAGAGGTGGGGAGCTCGTCTGGAATGGTGATCCTAACTTTGACCTCACGCCGTTCCATTTCACTTTAATTTCCTGTCTCAGAGTCACCAATTTTAAAAAACCACGTAATAACCAAAACCTATCCCACAAAAGGACACAGAACACCTACATAGATCATACAAAAGTTTTATTTCCTAAAGAAACTGAAGAGTCATTAGAAAAGGAAAACCTTATCAGTGAAAATTTCTTATTGATCATAACCCCGAAGAGACCACCAGGTCACCGATTCTGAAATTCGAGGGTTATGACCCCCGACCCCAAGCTACGGACTAACCCCTTGACCTAGGACGTATGACGTTGATTCTGGGCAACGTCGACTAATACTTCTTATTTTATTTTTTTATTTTTGTCTACCGATTTGTAAAAAAAAAAATTTTTCTTCTCGATCATAAAAATTCATCATGACGTCAGAAAAAACTTTACGTCGTTGTGAATTTGGAGTCGTTGTTTATAAAAGACCATAACAAAATATAAAAATAAAACGGATCAAGGTTTATATTAAATTCCACTGACTATAGACGATACGGGTTCCGTGAGACGGAAGTTCAATGATTGTCAGTTTGACTTTTTAATTATTTGAATCACGTTCGATTTGTCATTAAAATTTTTCAATTTTTTATTGTTACGTTCTCGCTCATGTCAAGTGTATACTAATTATTGGTACCAGTAGTGTCAATAAATCGCGAATGATACATGTCCATGACAAGATCCACAAAAAAGACGTCCCCGAGGAAATGATAGGATACTAGTGGAGGTAAAAGGTCTACCCCTTTGGTCCCGTGTCTCTTCAAGGAAGAGGTTCCAGTGGTAACCTCGGGTCTACATCTGAACCCGTAAGACCGAGGTCCAGATACTCGACTCGGTGGTGGTAGATAACGGTGGAATTGAAATCAACGGTCTCTTCAATATGTCTACCACTCACTATTTTATATCTTTAGGAGTCCTTATCGTCCAATACAATCCGACCACATTAGCCCTGTGCAAAGATTCTCCTTCAGACCTCACTTAAACTTTTCGGTCTAAATTTTCGTATGTCTTTTCACTTCTTTTCTCCTAAATTGTTTTCCACACAAACTTCTTGACTCTCTTATACACCGACCTCTTTTCCTAAGTCCCACCACTCATTAACCTCTACACCGACCTCTATATCTTATTCTCGTTTAGTATATCCCAGATCTTCCGGTTTTGCTTAATCCTGAAGAATTGTTATTTAACGTCCACTATGGTGAGATTACCGTCTTTCACCTCTCCTTGATTTCTCGGAAAACTACTCCCACTTTCGTCTCTTACTTTTTTTACCGAATTTTGAGTTGTAAGTTTTTTGTTTCTAGCACCGTAGACCAGGGTAGTGAAATACCGTTTGTCTACCCCCTTTTTTACCTTTGTCACCGTCTAAAACAAAACCCCCCGAGGTTTTAGTGACGTCTACCACTGACATCGGTACTTTAATTTTCTGCGAAGGAGAAACCTTCTTTTCCATACTGTTTAGATCTGTCGTATAATTTTTCGTCTCTGCAGTGAAAAGACTGTTTTCAGGTATAATCAGTTTCGGCACCAAAAAGGTCATAAGTACATACCTACAGTCTCAACCTGGCATTTCTTTCGACTCACGGCTTCTTAACTACGAAAGTTTAACACCACCTCTTCTGGGAACTCTCAGGAAACCTGACGTTCCTCTAGTTTGGTTAGTTAGGATTTCCTTTGGTTGGGAATTATAAGTAATCTTCCTGACTACGACTTCGACGTTATGAAACCCATGGATTACACTCCTCGGTTGAATGACCTTTTCTGGTATTATGACCCTTTCTAACTCCCGTCCTCCTCTTTCCCCACAGTCTCCTGCTCTAACAACCTACCGTAGTGGTTGAGTTACCTGTACTCAGACTCGTTTGAGGTCCTCTATCACTTCCTGTCCCTTCGGACCGCACGACGTCAGGTACCCCAACGTCTCAGTCTATACTGAATCACTGACTTGTTATTGATGTTGTTATTTGACCGTCGTAAAACTCTCGAGACCTATGGGATGTCGTTCACACCATCAGTCATTTCAAAAATCGTATCGTCACTTTGAAGTATCTCTCTTCTCCCCTGAACGTTATCCTTTCTTTTCCTTAGATTCCGTTCGTTTCGAACGTCATATCAAATTATTTTCACGAGTTTCCTATTGTCTATTTTAAGAGTCTGTCTGAGGGGCTAAATAGGACCGGGACCCTTCCTATTAGATCATGTCCTTCGAAAGGGGTTGGGAGAAAACACAGGGGAACACATAAGGAACCCTAAGGGGGAAATATAGTAGAGTACTAGAAAACGAAGAACAGATTAAAGAGGTAATCTGATCCTCAGCATGTTCTCCCTGATCCAGAAGATACAATATAAACGTCCTGAAACGAGTTCGACTCCGGACCTTCCACAAGCCATACACAACCACCTACCTACCTACCCACCTATTCCCTCACATTAGATTGGAGAACTAACATATCTACTTCTGAGCCCAAGTCTCCCCAGTTCACTAGACGGTTTTAGTGTTTTTGTAGAAACTTGTCATAAGAAACATACGGAGTAAGAAAACTGAACTTGGTAAAGATTGGTCACTCTACACGTATCAAGTCAAAGAATAAGAGACTCTGAGACTGTGTCATTACTATCGACGACAAATAGTCGAGACGGTCCATACCGTTAAACCGTGAATTAACAGTTAGGAGGTCGTTGGTATATCTTATCTCCTTAATAAAAGAAATAAAAAGACTACTCCTTTGACTCCCCCACCTCCGTTCCTTTGCGGTTCCTGCCTTCACTAACACTATACTCCCAAAGGTGACTGAAGGTTTTATTCTGCCCTTTTCTTCTAAGTCTCCTTCAATCCTACCCCGTCTGGTCGGACACACGGTAACCTACCGAGAAAACCCCGTACCACGAGAACTATTGGTATGGGAGGAAGTTGAAGACAAAAATTTAGGGAAACTCGGAGTCAAGGAGCACTTATTTCACCACCATTACTATAGACAGTACTCTTATTTGACACTTTACATGTCTTTCGGGGTCTTCTTACAGAACGAACAGTATAAAAGAGAGAAAATTCAAAATTGAAATCAAAGACACCAAAAAGTTGAAGTCCTCTACTTCAAAGTTACGTAATACTGGGGTACTAACGTTTCGACCAACACACCCGACGGCTAGCGGTCCGTCGGAACTGCTTTGAATTCATGTCGGAAGCTGTCATGTTACACTCACTCGACCTCGGCACAATCACTGGCACTACTAGAGACCTAGAGATATCGGTTCGCACAGGCAATGCTGACCAGCTGGAAACAGGAACAGTTGAATAAAGATGGTTAAAGGGTATACAGTGTTGTTTTAATAAAGGGTACCCTCTTAAAGGGTGCCCAGTCTTATGTCAAACTTCTGAAGACTAAAGTCGATCTTTCCTTTCTAACGTCCTGATTTTGATAATCGTAGTCGCAATTGGAGTCACCCTAAGTTACCCTTTAAAGATGAGTTGGACATCTATTCCGGTCGTTGTGTTCACACCGGTTAGGAGACTACAATAAAAGACGGTTCCTTTTATTAATACAAGTCAAAATAGGTAAACTTTCTCAAACAACGAAAAGACATTGACGTAAAGGAACCACGTTATTCGGGGTATGGTACGACTAAATCACAGTATCTTCCTAAAGAATAATTGGGTACTATAAGTTCAATGATACAAAGCACTTAAACTAGTTTGGAGGTCAAGGACACCGAGGTGGGTGTGACCGGAGGAACGCTGAGGAAACTGTGTGGGTCGTACCTCGGTGTACAAGGGAAAGAGGGAGGTCTTAAAAGAACGGGGTACACTAAGGGAGGAGTGACGGGAGTCGGGACGAGTGGTACTAGGAATCTCAGGAAGGGTCCGGAGGGGTGCCCTGGGAAACGACGGGAGACAAGGAAACTCACTCACTCACTCACTTCGGCGAGTCAACACAGGTTGAGAAACGCTGGGTACCTGACATCGGGTGGTTCGAGAAGGCAGGTACCCTAAGAGATCCGTTCTTATGACCTCACCCAACGGTAAAGGAAGAGGTCCCCTAGACTGTAATATCATCTATAAATAAATATCTATAACAATAAACAGGGAACTACATTCGAAACACTACCGTTCCTGAAACAAAACAAGGACCGGCACAGGGGTCATGACCCCAGTCTCGGACCCTGGATTTTACGAGAGTCAGTTACCGATAATTTATTTACCTACTCACTCTTTTACTTACTTACTTGAATTCTCGAGTCTGTCGACCAAAACAGGATCTAGGGTAAATAACCCACCTAAACCCAATTAAGATATGGAAAAGAATAAAAATATAGTCACACATGGTCAACTTAAAATGACAAGTCTCCTTCGAGAAAAGTCCAACATATTAGGATGGGGAGGGGACACATCGTTAGGATAAGACAGACGTCAGAAGAACAAGTACCCTCACAAAACTCTTCGTTCAGAAGTCATAGAACGTGTATTTAGAGTAAAGTCAAAGAATTACAAATGAACGAAAGGGTTGGATTCAGTTAATTTGTAGAGGTGTGATGGAAGGGTTATGGTAAAGGATGTAGGACAAATAGTATCACTTAATTACGTTACACTTCACGTTTACGTATTACTACCACTTTACTTAAACAAAACAAAAAGGGCTCTCAATCAGTACCAGTTCTTATGAATCATCTTTCTCGACTACGGCATCTATACAAAAGGACTCATACAACAAAAGGGACGAGTGACCCCTGTACCTGTAAAAAAGGAGGGATCTAACAACCTGACGTGTGGTTGTAACTGAAGGAGGAATCGGACAGACCGGTGGGTCTTAAACTTCGGCCGTTGCATGTGTGACTAAAGTAGGGAGTTGTGGTGTTTCTTGACAACGGACTGGCCTTCTGGTGGCGGTTCCTCAAAAATACGGTCCGTCGAGACCCGGAGTAGGAGTTCCTCTTTCGACACAGACTACAGAAGTTTTAAGTCTGTGTTCCATACCTTATAAAAAGATAAAGAAGACGAAACGTTTTAAAATACTTATTAGTAACTTGTACGAAAAAAAAAAAAAAAGACGGTACGACGTACCGATTACCCTGGAGTTAAGAGGTCGGTCCCTAACTTGGGTCCGGTGTCGTCACTTTCAGGTCTTGGGATTGGTGATCCGTCGGTCTTTGAGGGTCAAAAGAAAACAACAGTGAGGACGGAGGGAAAAGAAGGAAGTCACTGACTGTGGTAGGAGACGATTCACAAAAGTCATAGTTCGTCTCGAGAAATGTATTATACCCACGTGGGTTGTCGCACGAAATTGGGTAAGTCACATTGAATTGGGTAGTGGATTTGTTGCATCTCTGCCTGAATAAAAGTTCTTTTGTGGTCAAGAGGGGTGTAGAATACGACAATAGGGAATGTTGAAGAAAAACAAAACAAAAAAGATTAAGTGAAAAATAAAGGAAGGTTGAAGAAAATAAGTGGTGAGGGACGAATCAACATAGGAGGTATGGACGTCGGCGAAAGAACCAGGATCTCTGTTCTGGCTCGTGGCCTCTACGAGTCTAAGGGAATTCAATGGGCATTAAATAACAACTCAATCAAGAAGACAAGAGAGAAAAACTTTTTATAAATAAACCGACTCAGTCCAAATTCAACACCGTGTACCCTAGAAAGCAACACCACGCGTCTGAGAGATCAACACCGTGTGTCCGAGGTCTCGCACACCGGAGTCGTCAACGGTGTCAACCCGGATCAACGAGACGTTGTACACCCTAGAAGTAAGGGACTGATCCCTAGTTTGAACTCATAGAACGTAACGTTCCGTCTAAGACTCGGGGATCTGGTGGTCCCTTCAGGGGAAGGAGAGAACAAGATAAGACTCTACTTTAAAGACTGATCGATCTATGGATCCATAAAGTAGTGTAGCATCTCAGACCCTGATACTGTCCCTCAGTAGGACCGACGGTACACACACGTAGGGACGCAGTCGTAAGGGTGACTCAACAACGGGTCGTAGAAGGATTGTGGAGTCCTTCGACCCTTAAGTACGTCTTTTAAGTAATCAGTTAATGTCAAAGTCAGTTAAGAGGTGATTCTTCAAGAAGGGTGAACCAACTCGTTTTAGACTCGAGAGGGTGTAAACGAGGTATTATAAAGGAGTCCGACGGAGACTAGAAACTTCGTTTGTCCCTTTTTTTTGGGACTTAGGTAAATAGGGAAGTAATAATAATCCTAATAATATAATAATATCCTAGGATAATAAGTCTAGAAATTAAAGATCTAAGTAAGTTCTTTCACTATAACTCCCGAAGGGACCACCGACTCACCATTTCTTGGACGGACGGTTAAGTCCTCTGTGTCCAAGTTAGGAACCAGGTTCTTCTAGGGTGTACGACACTTTGTCGATTCGGACACGCGGTGTCGATAACTCGGACACACGATCTCAGACCCTCGGCGTCGATGACTCGGGTACACAACGTTGATGACTTCGGGGACGTCGGATCTCGGGACACGAGGTGTCGTTCTCTCCTGCGACCACTCTTCGGGCGGGTGGCGTCGATCTGCTCTTTTCGCGTGTGTCGCCATCTCTGGGTCGTGTCGGCATTTCCTTAATTATTCACTTTAAAATTCAATATCACTTTCGAATTTTATATATCGAAATAAACCTCTAAACATGAGACAGGAGTAAAACAGGAAAATGTAATTTATTTAAGTAGATGGATATGGGGTAGACCATAAGGATTCGGACCTGAATCGACAAAATCTTACCTCACAGGAGAATGAGAGTGAAAGGAAAAATTTAATTTTAAATATTCGTCGGGTCTCTCCTCAAAGTCTTATGTAACGAAGTTAAATCGATGAGACATCGAGGACCTCTAATAGATTGTCTCCCACTTGTGTGTTCAGAGATCCCCTTCCGGTCATTGTCTCTTCTCGCCTTCTCCGGTCCACTTTCTTTTCATTACCCATCACTCCTAAGCCCACTGGACCTTACGTAAACGGGACAGTTTTGACACTGGTGACACGTCAAATACGACGGTCTCCACCTTTCAACTCCAACATTTATAAGACTAAAAAGTTCTTTTTGACCCTAAAAAAAGTACATTTAAAAGGACTCTACATTTAGTTTCACAGATTTAAATTTCGTAACGGATCTTATTTCTTTTGTATAAACTCGACAGTCATATCCTGGAGACAAAATACAAAAGAAAACAATCATCCGGACTATAAGTATTTAAACAACAACTTAAAATTTAAAAAAGATCTAGTTATGAGAGGAAAACGTAGGTCGTTACCTTCTTCTGACTTATAGACAATGAGATCTTTGTACTGAGAATCCCTACCATTTTTGTCATTCATTACAAAATAATTTTTTCTTTACACAAAGTATCTTTGTCTAGTATAAATGACCTTTTTTTTCTTAAGTCGGACCGGTACTAGTTAATGTAAAAAATTCTAGGGATCGGATTTGTAATCTTCCTTCGTACGGCTTTATTATCTTAACTGAACGAGACCCACCATCTCAATTACTATAAATAAAAAGAAAAAGTGTGAACAAGATATAAACCATTTATAAAATTTTTATCCAGTATTTTGTATGTATCTTTTACTTTACTTTATATGTTTTGTAATCACTCTAATGGTAACCTACGACCCTAAACTCCGTGAAGAAAGGGAGAAGAAGAAACATGAAAGTACCGAGACGGTAAAAAGAAGACGTTCACACATACTGAAGATTTCTTCTTTCATTGGTCTTGAAGAGGCCCCCTCCTCCTAACGGGTGGGGTGGTGAGTGGTCCGTCGTAATTGCTCCCCCTCAGTGACAATCTGGGTACATAACGACTACTTTGACTCTGTCCCCTCCACGTCAATGAGTTCCGATAATTCATCGTCTTGGTTCTGACTGTGGGTCAGAAAGACCGGAACTGGGGACACGACAAAGGTGGTGAATTCAGTCGGTCCGGTCTTCAGTACCCGGACTTAGTCTCATCTCACTACCCTTACCTGTCCTTCTTTACATCTCGTGTCCAGAAGACCCCCTTCTTGAACCGTCGAGACACCACTGATAACCTCCACTTTTCGTCTCCTTCTCCTATTCCGTTCTTACTGTTCAATATTTGGACCTACTACTCTTTTTACCACAGTCAGTACCTCAAGTGTCCACTCCTCCCTTCCGTCCACCTTCCCCACTACTAAACAACCGGGGTAATCCAAATAAAATTCTACGGTCACCTCCTAGGACGACCCTTACTGATTGGTCTCAAGACCTCATCCTTCCAGTCCGACCTTTGTCTAAACTCGACCCTCGGAGTCTTACGACCAATTACACAGTCCACATCCACTTTACTGAAACCAGACGTACGAGATGGGGTGTTTTAAAGGTAGAGGATCCCATCAGAAATTGGATAAGAGATCAGTGTATTACTATATTCATATAAAACATAATATAAACATATCAGACTATGTCAAATATTTCACGAAAGTGTAAGTAAATTAGTAAATGTAAGAGTATGGGTCAATTACCCAGTCTTACCTAGTCTTTTCGTCCTAAAATAAAATAAAAAATAAAAAAATTTAAATAAATAAAATTAATCTCCGATTAATGAAATATCATAATATCACTAAAAACGGTATGTAACTGTACTTAGTCGGTACCCACATGTACACAAGGGATAGGACTTGGGGGGAGGGTGAAGGGAGGGGTAGGGTAGGGAGACCCAGTAGGGTCACGTGGTCGGGACGGACTCGTGGGACAGAGTAAGTAACTTTGACCTGACCGCTAGACAAAGTGTATACTATTATATGTACAAAGTTACGATAAGAGAGTCTAGTAGAGTGGGAGAGGAAGAGGGTGTCTCAGGTTTTCTGACAAGACATGTGGACACAGAGAAAACGACAGAGCGTATATCCCAATAGCAATGGTAGAAAGATTTAGGGTATATATACGCAATCATATGACATAATCACAAAAAGAAAGACCGAACGAAGTGAGACATATTATCCGAGGTCAAGGCATGTGGAGTAATCTTGACTAAGTTTACATAAGAAAAATTACTGACTCACTATAAGGTAACACATATACATGGTGTCGAAAGAATAGGTAAGCAGACAACTACCTGCAGATCCAACGAAGGTACAGGACCGATAATATTTGTCACGACACTACTTGTAACCCCATGTACACAGAGAAAGTTAAGACCAAAGGAACCACACATACGGGTCGTCACTCTAACGACCCAGTATACCGTCAAGATCAAGGCAAAAAAATCCTTTAGAGGTGGGACAAGAGGTATCACCGATATGATCAAACATAAGGGTGGTTGTTACACTCTCCCAAGGGTGTGGGAGAGGTCGCAAATAACAAACATCTAAAAACCTAGTGTCGGTAAGACTGACCGTACTCTACCATGGAGTAACACCAAAACTAAACGTAAAGAGACTATTACTCACTACAACTCGTAAAAAAGTACACAAACAATCGGTAGGTATACAGAAGAAACCTCTTTACAGACAAATCAAGAAACCGGGTAAAAAACTAACCCAGCAAATAAAAAGACCTTAACTCGACGTCCTCAATGAACATATAAAAACTCTAATCAACAAACAGTCAACGAAGTAAACGATAATAAAAGAGGGTAAGTCTTCCGACAGAAAAGTGGAACGAATATCAAAGGAAACAACACGTTTTCGAAAATTAAAATTAATCTAGGGTAAACAAATAAAAACGAAAATAAAGGTCATAAGACCCTCTACCTAGTATCTCCTAAGACGACACTAAATACAACCTCTCACAAAACGGACACAAGAGGTGATCCTCAAAATATCAAAGACCAACATACAAATTTAGAAATTAGGTAAAACTCAAATAAAAACACATACCACAATCTTTCACAAAATCAAAGTAAGAAAATGTTCACCAACTGGTCAAAAGGGTCGTCGTGAACAATTTCTCTAACAGAAATTAGGTAACATATAAGAACGGAGGAAACAGTTTCTATTCCACAGGTATCCACGCACCTAAATAGAGACCCGAAAGATAAAACAAGGCAACTAGATACAAAGACAGAAACTTGGTCATGGTATGACAGTACTATTGACATCGAAACATCATATCGGACTTCAGTCCGTCCAACTAAGGAGGTCAAGGTAAGAAGAAAGAGTTCTAACGAAACCGACAAGCTCCAAAAAACATAAAGGTATATTTAACACTTTAATAAACAAGATCAAGACATTTTTTATGGTAACCATCGAACTATCCCTAACGTAACTTAGATATCTGACGAAATCCATCATATGAGTAAAAGGTTAGGTACTTGTACCATTATAAAGAGGTAGTTAAACACAGGAGAAACTAAAGAAAGTAGTCACAAAATATCAAAAGATATATATCTAGAAAACAAAGAAATCCATATAAATAAGGATTCATAAAATAAGAAAAGCAACGTCACCACTTACCTTAACAAAGGAATTAAAGAGAAAGACAAAAGAGCCACAATCACATATCCTTACGTTCCCTAAAGACACACAATTAAAATACAGGAAGTGATATAAGTAACTAATCGAGATCATTAAAAGACCATCTCAGAAATCCCAAAAGTTACATCTCCTAGTACAGTAAACGTTTGTCACTCTCAAAATGAAGAAGAAAAGGTCAGACCTAAGGAAAATAAAGAAAAAGACGAGACTAAAGACACCGGTTTTGAAGGCTTTGATACAACTTATCATCACCACTCTCACCCGCGGGAACGGAACAAGGACTGAAATCCCCTTTACGAAAGTGAAAAAGTGGTAACTCCTATTACAAACGACACCCAAACAGTATATATCGAAAATTCTTTTCGTCATAAAATTTACAGAATCCTAGTGTCTCTACTAGCATGGTGCCTACCGTCTAAACCCGGAATTCGGTCTTGAAGAGAAAGGGTTAATTAATGTAAAAGACGATACTGTGATGTCGGAAAGAACAAATCCCCTTTTATAGGCTTTATAGGATATTGACATTTTCTCAATTTTGAAGCCAAAATTTGTTCCTTTCAGACTTTAAGTGGAAATAACTTTGGACTAAAAATTTTAAAAAAATTTGAAATAACAGTCCCTCAATTTTCTACACCTATAGGGATTTTTGATCAAAAGGAATCCAACTTTCACTCCAAAAAGTCTTGGAGTCAATGACTTATTTACATACAGAAGATTGAAAAGAAGTTAAAGGGGTGAAAAAGGTATTTCTACATCGGCATCGACATTGTATATTGGCACTACCTAGTATATCGTACGTCCATTCGGAGGAACCAAAACAAGATGTCGAGTCTCGACTTAGACTAAAGAGAGTATGTCCTATCTCGTGCAAAAGTGAGAAATGAAAGAAACTTCGGTAACTAATAGTACAGATATCAATCCTCTTACAGTACTCTAAAATAAAGTCTGGTTAAATCTTTTTAATCGGGGATATGTCAAAGACTAATAAATGAGTCAAACCGACATTAAAGGCATTCTTATTTTTGAACCAATTTTTTTATTACTATTATTATAAACTTATTCTGTGGATTTTTCGGGGATTTAATACACTTACATAAATATAGATTTCGTCGTCAAGAGTTTACAAACCAGAGTTCTGGAGACATATGAGAATTTTCAATGACTCTAAGGGGTTTCTCAAAAAAAAAAAATTAATCAATGTAGATTATTATAAATGGTAAATCTTTTAATGTGACTCTTTTTTTAAACAATAACAAAATTACATAAAAAATTTTACATGTATTATACATTAAACAGTAAAATGGGTAAAAATTCGTATGTTAAATTACCGTAATCAATATAAGTGTAACAACACGTTGGTAGTGGTGACAGGTAGACGTCTTGACAAGAGAAGGACGTCTTGACTTTAAGACACGGTCAACTTGTCATGTTCTCAGGTGAGGGGGAAGAGGTGGGTGGGGAGGACCCGGGACCGTTAGTGGTAAGATGAAACAGAGACGTTTAATTTGACGAGATCCGTGGAGTATCTTCACCTTAGGAATATACCTTCCTAAAATGAGGAAAACATTGTTCGATTAAAGTGAATCGTATTACAGAAACTCCGGGAAGGTAGGTTTAAGGGAAGGAAAAATTCCGACTTATTATAAGATAACATACATACATGATGTGAAATAAATAGGTTAGATTTATATATCTACGAATCACCTGTGAACCCAACGGAGATCGAAAACGGATAATATTTATTACGAAGACACTTGTAGACATATGTTCATAGAGAAACTCTGGGACAAAAGTTAATAAAATCCGTACATGGGTTTCTTCATCTTAAGGACATAGTATACCATTAAGAGAAAAATTAAAACCCCCCTTTGATGGTATGAGAAGGTATCACAGCTATGGTAAGATGTAAGGGTAGTCGTCACGTGTTTTTTAGGTTAAATAGGTGTAGGAAGGAACGGTTGTGAATATAAGATCGATGAAACAAAACAACAACAACAACAATAATTTTTGTTTTTTCGGGATTCCATACTTTCATCATAGAATGATACGAAAACTAAACATAAAGATATTACTGATTTCTACAATTCGTAGAAAAGTACACGATTAACCGATAAACAAATAGAAGAAATCTCTTTATAGATAAGTTCAATAAACGGAAAGATTTTTTTAGACCGACCCAAAAACAACAACTCAACATCCTATTTGACTCTTTTCTAATAGTGGTTCGTGTGTAAGGTAATCGGTAGTCTCATTATAGTAATAGTACACAGGATGTTAGAGATCTTTTCAGGTGATATATGAACATTCTCTTACTCTCATCTTTCTTCTGTTATAATACAATAATTCTTTACCAAACTGAAATACCTTGAGGAATTCCCGGAACCCCCTGAGGTTCCCTAGGTGTCCAGTATGAAACTCCGAAAAATCAGTTTTAAAAACACTATCTGGAGTTAAAAATTTTTAGGTGATGTAACCGTTTTATTTTACGGTTTCCTAATTCTTTGTTACAATCTTGAGTTGGTTTAAGGATATCATTCATATTTTAAGTCTGTTATCTTATTTAGTAAAAAGGATACTCGATTCTCTAAATTTTAGGTCGTTTTTACTTAAATAGTCACTACGAGAAATCTAAGGGGTTGTGAAACTCTGTGTAACTAAAGGAGAGACACTAAGTCTGTTTACTACCCTTTAGTTGAATTCATATACTCAACGTTAATTATAACCATGGAGACCAAATCCCTGGGGAAGAATAGGGAACCATTTACCATTTCATTTAACGTCTAAACAAGACTAGACGAGTACCTTGATGGAAGTGTTTACATCTTACGTGAAGATATGCAGAAATTTGTTTTGACAAGGGTTAGATTGGAAATATAGGACTCTTAAGGTGTCTGTAAGTTTACCGAGAGAATCATCCAATGTTTCGTCTCACTTTACAGTATAAATTGAATCCTATTTACTCTTGGTACATATTTATGACGTCACACTGGATAAAGTGACAATAATATATATATATTTATATATATTACTTTTCTTATCGGTGTCCTGAGACTGAGATTGTCCCCTTAACTTTTTATTTCTTCTAAATTTACTTAAAATACACATATCCCCTTTAAAAAAGAACACATATATTTACTCTTTTGTAGGAAATCTTGTCGTACTAAAGTACAGGAAAACAGTCGATGAAACTTTTCTAATTCACACTTTAGATAAGAAACCATGAGACAGAGAGTCTCATTCTTTTGACACGAGTTAGAGGTCGATTGAATAGACGAATTTAGTATTGACTTTTGGGTATTTAAGTTAGAGGTACAACCACTCTATTTTCTTTAGTTAGATTAATACTCTAAGACCGTAATAAGTAGTGACTGAAAACGTGTCATTTTGAGTTAAACTGAAACCTATGAGTCTCTACTCATAATTGTATATTATATGAGTGGACTTAAAATTATTAAAAAGAATGAAACTAAACATAAAGATAAAGTGAAGAATAATGATAATAATTTCCTTGGAAATAGACATCGTAGTACCACGATGACATCTATATAATGTATTGAAAAAAAAAGAAAAATAATAGAATGACGACAAAGAAAGATCTGATAAAACAAATACTTAGAATCCTTTAAAGGACGTACTAAATTTTTTTACAAAAATGGACAAAGGAAAACTTTGATAATTGTCATTTCTTAACTAAAACTAAAATTAAGACATTCCAACAAGTAAATGTAATTCCTAGAATTAAAAGACAAAAAAGTCTAACTTCTATTTTGAAAGGCACAGGAACCACTAGAAACGTCACTCCTTCTGACGTGAATAGACTTTAGAAGACAATTACCTCAACGATCATTTTGATTCGATTAATAGGACCTTTTGTGATAAATGGATAAAAGGTACCATCACAGAAATATCACAAAATATTATTGTGATAACCTCAAACCCTCTTTTAACGAACTGGTCTTCATAAGGTGACCCTTTAATCTTTCTAGGACAAAACCTTGAAGGGACCGTCAGGTCACCAATTCTGAAACACGAAGGTTCCGTCCCCGTACCAAAATTAGAGATCAGTCTCTAGGACGTACGGTGTGTCACGTCAGTCCCTATACTCCCGTTTGTCGTGTAGGACAAAGGAAGAGAGTGACGACACTGAAAGACAGATAGGGGGAAAGTCAGACTTAGAAACAGTGTAAAGACGGAGAGATAAAGAGGTAAGTGGGGTAAACAAGAGGGTCTAAGAGTGACTGTCTGTGTATGGGTAAAGAAGGAAATTAAGAGTTTATGGGATTTGTGAAGGGGGTTGGTGACAGGAGAACCGTGACCCTTAGCACCTCTGAACCCTCCTCCACTGGTAACACTCTCCTCAGACACCTGGTCTACAAGGAAAGTCCCCTCCACGTACACCCAATCACCACCAGAGAACCGTCAACTTCCGACCAACTCCATCCGAACCGTACCTATACTGATCCTCGAACAATCCTCTGGAATCGCAAGACGTACCCGTTTCTTTCCTTCACTTAATAGTTTAAAGGACACTGGAGAAGTCTCGGAAGAGTGTGTACTCTTGGTAGAAGGTCTGGTCTCAGGGAACACTACTCTACGGAAGGCATAACGTCATTAATTTGACATATAAACCTCAGTTCCTACTAGAGTAAAACGTCTGTAACGAAAGGTATCAGATACACGATATTGTCATATTACCGTCTCCGTCATCTCACCTAACCACTTCTCGTACTCAAGACCAAGCACTGTAACATGTCCTCAGTCACTAGTTCTTGTAGGGGTTCTTTTTCTTTACGTTTTTCCGTTTTACCAACAGACTCTTCCGGAATGTTTATCGATACTTTTCTTCTCTTCACTTTTCGTTTCATCTTTTCCTTTCTATATGGGTAAACTTACGTCTCAAGGTTTCTTATCGTTCCTCTCTATTCTTTCGGAAGGAGTCACTAGTTACGTTTCTTTGTCTCCTTTTGTTATCTTACCCTTTCCGATCTCTAGAGAAGTTCTTTTAATCTCTATGGTTCCCTTGTAAAGTACGTTTCTACCCGTGTTATTTCCTGTCTTTACCATACCCGGAGTGTCTGCGTCTTCTATAATTCTCCACCGTTCTTATGTGTCTTCTTGACATGTTTTTTCTGGAAGTGTTGGGTCTATTAGTGTTACCATGCTAGTGAGTGGATCTCGGTCTGTAGGACCTTACACTTCAGTTCACCCGGAATCCTTCGTAGTGATGCTTGTTTCGATCACCTCCACTACCTTAAGGTCACCTCGATAAAGTTTAGGAGTTTCTACTACGACACTTTCACGGTGTAAGTTATACAGTCGTTTAAACCTTTTGAGTCGTCACCGGTGTCCTGACCTTTTTCAGTCAAAAGTAAGGTTAGGGTTTGTCTCCATTACGGTTTCTTACGAGTTTAATGGTGTGTTAACGTGAGTAGAATGTACGATCGTTTCACTACGACTTTTAAGAGGTTCGGTCCGAAGTTGTCACTTGAAGGCCTACAAGTTCGTCCTAAATCTTTTCCGTCTCCTTGGTCTCTAGTTTAACGGTTGTAGGCAACCTAGTAGTTTTTTCGTTCTCAAAGTCTTTTTGTAGAAGAAGACGAAATAACTGATGTGGTTTCGGAAACTGACACACCTAGTGTTGTTTGACCTTCAAGAATTTCTCTACCCTTATGGTCTAGCGGACTGGACGGAGGACTCTTCAGATATATGTCCACTCCTTCGTGTCAATCTTGACCTGTACCTTGTTGTTTGACCAAGGTTTATCCTTTTCCTCATAAAGTTCCGACATATAACAGTGGGACGAATAAATTGAAGATACGTCTCATGTAGTACTCTTTGCGACTTGACCTTCTTCGTATTCGACCTTAGTTCTAACGGCCCTCTTTATAGTTAGTGGAGTCTATACCTCTACTGTGGTGCGAATACCGTCTTTCACTTCTTCTTGATTTCTCGGACAACTACTTTTACTTTCTCCTCTCACTTTTTCAACCGAATTTCGAGTGGTAAGTCTTTTGCTTCTAGTACCGTAGACCAGGATAGTGAAGTTCCGTTTATCTACCCCTTTGCCACCTTTGTCACTGTCTGAAATAAAAAACTCGAGGTTTTAGTGACGTCTACCACTGACATCGGTACTTTAATTTTCTACGAATGAGGAATCTTCTTTTCAATACTGGCTGGATCTGTCATATATTTTTCGTCTCTGTAATGAAACGGTTGTTTCCAGGTAGATCAGTTTCCATACCAAAAAGGTTATCAGTACATACCTACACTCTCTACCTGATATTTCTTTCGACTCGTTTTTTTTTTTTTTTCTTTCTTTCTTTCGACTCGTGACTTCTTAACTACGAAAACCTGACACCACAACCTCTTTTGAGAACTCTCGGGGAACCCGACGTTCCTCTAGGTTGGTCAGGTAGGCTTTCCTTTAGTCAGGACTTATAAGTAACCTTCCTGACTACGACTTCGATTTCGACGTTATGAAACCGGTGGACAACACTTCTCCAACCTTTTCTGGGACTATGACCCTTTCTAACTCCCGTCCTCCTCTTCCCCTGTTGTCTCCTACTCTACCAACCTACCGTAATGGTTGAGTTACCTGTAGTCAAACTCATTTGAGGACCTCAACCACTACCTGTCCCTCCGGACCGCACGACGTCAGGTACCCCAACGTTTCTCAGTTTGTGCTAACTCGCTGACTTGACTTGACTTGACTTGGCTACTCAAGACTTCATACTTCGACAAACGAAAGTTTAGGACCGGGATGGTCGTAGACGAACTGGAACTCGTTCAATTTGAGAGATCCAAAATCAAGAGGGTAAATATTTGTCCTTATTCATTGTTATGGGTGGAGTATTGCAATAACTCTGGTAGTTCTTGCAAAATATATAAAGAATTCTTCTCAAGACCGAATCTGATTCCTGGACTCTCACCTCTACGATGATTTTGACCGAACATCTGTCACCGACAGAAAATGGTTATCAATACATGAATTCCCGAAGGGACAACCGAGTCTACCATTTCGCAGACGGGTGTTACGCCCTCTGGACCCAAGTTAGGGATCCAGCCTTTCTAGGGGACCTCTTCCTTTACCGTTGGGTGAGGTCATGAGAACGGACCTTTTAAGGTACCTGTCTCCTCGGAACATTCGATGTCAGATGCCCCAGCGTTTCTCAGTCCGTGTTGACTCGTTGTAGTGAAGTGAAGCGAAAATACATGAATTAAGAAAATTAGGGGAGACACCATACATGAAGAAATATCACCTTTAGTTCTGACTTTCCCCAAATCATTAAACGAGTTCTCGAGTCACCCATTTCTTAGATGGTCCTCTAGGACCGAGTCAAGGACCGAGTCCTTCTAGACGACCTCTTCCCTATCCGATGGACGAGGTCAGAAGAACCCGAAGGGACCACCGAGTCGACCATTTCTTAGGCGGACGTCACACCCTCCGGACCCAAGCTAGGGACCGAACCCTTCTAGGGGACCTCTTCCCTTTCCCATGGGTGAGGTCATAAGACCGGACCTCTTATGGTACCTCCCAGTGTTTCTCAACCTGTACTGTCTCACGAAAAGTGTTTCGATCAATGTTGGGACCATAATTTATACTGATTATAAATTGTTTATCGAACTTTTATTAATAGTGGAGTCCGGATAAGCATTTTGATGTCGCTATTCTAGAATTAAAGTTAAGATTAAATAGAGCATTTATATGTAGGATATATATATAGGACGTTTATAGTAAAGATAAATATCCTACCTTCATAAGTCTAACCGTAAGGCCAAGGGGCTATGAACAGAAGTCGTTCGAGTCCTCTTTGGGTTCCCCCACGACATCGAGGATACTGACCTTGATAACTTTTCCATAACTACTTATATACACCTTATTTACAGAAACAACTTGAAACGACATATATAGGAAGAGGGGGAAAGATTTAGAACAAGAAACCTTTCGTAGGTAAAGTTCTCTTGTTCTTCTAGATAATTTCTAAGTTCAAGATATAATGTCAGAAGTCACTTAGTATTTAAATGGATTAAATACTATTCCTGAAAAGAAACTTCACTCTTAAGGTAGTTTCACGTTTATTGGGTCCAACAGAAATCAACTGATTTTACCTTGTAAGTGGTTCGTAATAGGGTTTAAACTTTCCATAACCACTTCTTGTTACACAAACCACAACTTACCCCATATATAAGTCTATACTCTAGGTATGACTATTACTGAAGGACACCACCATCTAGTCATCAGAGGAAAATATATGAACGTATGTTATCTCAGGGAAGTTGACGTGAAGTCAGTATTTTTAGGAACCATGGTTGTTTGTCTTCTTCTTATGTTGATGAATTTATCACACTTACTAAAGTGGGTGGTGAGGACAGACCTTTACAAACGGGGTCTTCCCGTCACCTGACCCCTTCATCTCTAAACACTCCAAGAGATGGTGGTTCATGTCACGTCGTTCTGTGTACTTAAAGAACCAAAGGGCCACGTATATTTTCAATACTAATGTGACATCAGACAGTTCACACATTATCGAAGTACAGATCTTTTTTCGTTACATGTATGGCATTAATTTTTTATGAATCTATATACACATTGACTTAGTGAAACGATATGTGGACTTTGATTGTGTTGTAACATTTAGTTGATGTACGGTTATATTTTATTTTAAAAAATTTTTAGAAATAACGACTCTTTACGATTGGTAGTAGTGACTAGAGTCACTCAATAGTAGAAAAATGACCACCTCCTTATGACTTTATAACGTTCTTAATGGTTTTACACCGTGACCCCGTGTTTCACTCGTTTACGACAACCCTTTTACCGTGGGTATCTGAACCAACTACTTCAACGGTGTTTGGACGTTAGAGAAGTTTTTTCCCCTTTTTTCCGTAATACACGCTTCGTGTTATTTCGCTGCACCCGGACATCAGGAAGGGACAACCCCTATACAGAACAGACAGACAGGTACTCTTTTGTTTTTCTAGAACTTTATACATCTCACATACGTAGACTAAGTTCCTTTTGATCTACGCCCCCCACCGCTTCCATCCCTCGATTCCTCATTCGGGTGACCACTGTCACGGACGTGACGGTCCGACTGGACACCCAGAGACTAAACACGGTCATACAAACAGAAACCGTCTGTTCTGTTCGTGTATCTGTGTGTGAAGAGGACACATACAAACATATGGTTGAGACACGTGGTGTTTAGTCCACATATTAAACGGGTCGACAGTCTGGTGTACATCTGGTAGTGTTTCCCGGACACAAATATTTATAATTGGACAGAGAGACTTAGAGATCCACAAACACTTTCGACCTCTGTCTCACTTTCGACCTCTGGGAGACCACCAATACTAACGGTACTTTTACCTTCATTCACTTTAGTACCCAAGTGAACGGTCCATTGGAAACCCTCGATAGTCAGGGTTAAAAAGAAAACAGAATAAAACATTCAATTCTGGTAAAATTTATAGTCCCCTTTTTTTCAGGAAGGGGTCAGGTCAACTTAACCCCAAAGGACATCCCCTCGGGGTCCTAGTCATCAAAAATTTTTCGAAGGGTCGACTCTCAGACGACACTTCGAACCCGATTCTTAATGATCGATTAGGTCTCGAAGGGTTAATAACTGGAACTTACCAAATGTCCACATAGTTCCATTACTGAGGAGAGTTGGGGGTTCACGTGGTATTTGTACAAAAATAAAAGAGACACACGACACTACACTCCTTCCAGTCCTTCGTGACTATGTACTGTTTTGTAGTTTTGTCGACTGAAGTAAAAAGTGAGAAGGACACAGAACTGAACCACACACAAGTTGGGAGCAACCATAGTGTCGGTAGCAGACAGTGCGGAACACAGAGATGTCGTATGGTATTTCCGCGGTTTCCTTCCGTGCCAGTTCTTCCATAAGATGTTTCTTCCAAGAGTCCGGTTGTCTGTGCGAGGAAACCAGCTCAAACTCCTCCTTCTGAGGCTGTCTTCCCTTCGTCTAATTTGTGGTAGTTCATTTGTCGGTCAATTCGTTGTACAAGTCAGGTCATAGGTGTGGGTTTTCTCTTTCACGGAAGGACGAAAAGAGCCCTAGACTGCTGATCGTGAAAATGATTTACTAACATACTAAGACGAATTTTGAGAAAGTACAAATTTTTAGTACATGAACCCAGTGTTTATGTTATTTAAGAGAAGTTTTATAAAGTATGATTATTTTAATTTCCTATGAAAAATTTAACCCTCTGTCATAAACAAAGACGGAGTTTATAATATAGTACATAACACAAGTCCGCCCACCCGTCGTTGAACTAGTTTTCTCTTGACTCTCTTTTCCAGTGACTTGAGTTACTCAATAGAGGGTCAGTGTCAGTCCTGTTTTTGCTTGTCATTGTATAAAGTCTCTGTTTACGGTATCGTGATTTGAGTTGGATTCTCAAAAAACGGTTTCTCATCGAAGAACCCGTCAAATTTCCGAACCTACAATAAACAAAGAACAAAAACACTAACCTTTCAAAGTTGGGTCTGGCGGAAACGGAAATAACATGAACGATTCGAACATGTTTAAATATATGTGTACGAATTCGAAAACACATATACATAAAATACGTGTATATATATATACTACAAATTTAACATACGACCTTATATTAAAAAGATCTTTGTGTGAAAGTTCGGAGACGTAAAAGTCCATAGATGACTTTACAATTTATAAACAACTAAACTTAAGATCGACGTGTGTACTCTGACGTAATTTACAACATCTCTGATGTCACTTTAAAATTTTATACCAGAAACATTGAAATTCTACGACTATTGAATTAACCCTTTTATTCTGTATTAGTACACTTTGCAATACACCTTTTGTTAGTCTAGGTTTTAATTCATCAAGGTAACAGTTCTCTCACCACTCTTTCCATGATCTATGACTTAAACCTTTACGACTCAAGGGTTCATTTAGACTAGTGTGTCATCAATCTTGTAGGTAAAAAGGTTGTTCCGTCGTTCTTTGAGTTATGTGATTCTGCACCCAGACCCACTTCCAACTACCGAATACTACACGTCTTATGTCCAGAAATCCTCAACCCCTTCTCTGGTCACCCGTCCACACGAGTCCCATCCAAAGAAATTCCTTCCTCTTGGGTTCCCGTCATCGTCCTCACGTACCTTTAATGTGTGATCTTTCCTTCCTCGTCTCGGATGTGACAACTTTTACTCGTTCAACCCAAGATATAAACCCTCGTTTAGACGTATTGACCTCTCCCTCCACGACCCTACCCACTCATCCCTGTTATTCTCTATTTCATACTTTAAATCCAACCCTGGTCTTCGATTGACCGTACCTTACC
Organism: Capra ibex; assembly: GCA_006410555.1. Classification (NCBI taxonomy): domain Eukaryota; kingdom Metazoa; phylum Chordata; class Mammalia; order Artiodactyla; family Bovidae; genus Capra; species Capra ibex. Next base: position 74,093,423 of record SJYO01020080.1, read on the forward strand.
GTCCAAATCTAAAATAGAACGTTCAACATCAATGTGACTTAATAAAAAGTCGTCCCTTTCGTCGTTAAAACCTTTTAAAATAGACCGAATAATCTCAGACAAATTTTTTAAAAAAACTATAATAAAGTATTCCCACTTGTAAACACATGGAATACTGGATTGTAGGGTCAAGTCTTTACGTGTTTGTGTGAACACGTGGTTCTTACAACTATCGGCACAATGGGCATTATCGTTTTGCGACCTTTCCTAGGCTCAACCAACCGTCCTCTTCCTTATTTAGTGACACCATACCGTGTGTCACCTTATGATACATTGTCGTTTTATTTGTTCTCGTAGTTGTACCTACTTAAAACTTAAGTATTATCACTTTATCGTACATGGTCCTCTATATGTGTCATACCATGATAGAAATGTCTGAACGTTTTAGTTGATCCAAGTATATATATATATTATTTCTTTAAAAAATTTAATTCCATACCAACTAAATATTACACAATCAAAGTCCATATGTCGTTTCACCAAGTCAAAATATAGATAATAAAAGTCTAAGAAAAGGTAATGTCCAATAACCTATATCAAGGGACATGATATGTCATTCAGGAACAACGAATAGACAAAATACATATCATCAAATATAGACAATTAGGGTACGAGGATCAAATGGGAGGGGGTGGTAGAGGGGAAATTATTTGGTAAGAAATCTTTCATCTTAATTTTTAATTTCTGTCACTAATCGAGGTCTATCAATTCGTTCCCCAACTGTACATATTTCATACACGTCCGTCTACGTCCAATGACAAATCACAAGAGCAACATGTCGACCTACAAACCAACTAGTATATGTAATGTATACTAAGTTTATTATAAAATCTTTTAAATAAGACCGTCATTAAACGTTCAACCTACCTTCTCCTTTCCTGATCTCCGACCTTTTGGTCAATTCTTCTCCACGAATGTCTATCTATCAGTACTCTTTCATTACCTTCTCTGGTAGTTTTGGTCCCGAAAAAAACCACCACGGCGTCTCGAGAGTCGTTACTTTCGTAACTCAGGATTAGTGACCTGGTGGTCCCTGATAGGATTTGGTCACGAAAATTGATATGAAAATCGTTGTGTCGGAAAAGGGAACACATTTGTTTTGAAGGAGAAAACTGGTCTCCCTTCTCGTTTCCACGAAACCATCTTTAAACCCCAACGACATACTGGGGGAAGTATGGGAAGTCCCCGTATTCTATTTCAATAAGAGATAAAGTACCACCTCCTCGAGACCTAGTGTTCATTACACATCTCTTCCTTAATCTTCGGTCGATGGTGTCGATGGGTATATAACCCCTCTCAGATACTCTAGTAGCGACACCACGGCACACTCGCCAAGGGAACGTGTACTGATGTAGATAAAGAAGATTTTGTGAATCCCGTAAACGACATATGGGCCCGGAGACTTTCGTTTCTACCATTTTTTACCAAAAACGGGAACGGAGTTAATTGCCCTTTGTTCTAGGTCGACACAGGTCATTACATGACATTAACTACCATTCATCATATTATACGAACCCGTGGTCCACGGGAGTTCCCCCTCCCAGTTCACTGACCTCATTATTTAAGACGAAACCCAGTCCTTCGACTCCCTCGTCGTCACTGTAAACTTGGTCGGAAACCTCCTTTCGGTAAACGGTCTGCGTCTTTCTTCCATTCTGGTCCGGTAACGTCCGATTCCTTGATTGTCCCGATTATTATTGTCGCTCCACATTTTCACGTGTGACGAACCCGGTGTCTCTCTAGGTCGTCCCCGACCCGGTACCCCCCGCACCGACTCGTCCCGACGGGTAGGCCCCTGCCCGAAACAAGACTTCCGTCAACCCTCGGGACCTCTAAAAGTTTGTCTGTCCAAAAAGTCTCAATAAAGACCGGTGTCAGACCTTATATCTAACCTTTCACCTTTCTCCGACCTCTGTCTCTCAGGCTTTCTCCGTGGTTTATACCTTCGGACGGACCCCACCCCCCCCAGGTACAAGTACAGAGCTGGAGTTTCATCCAGAAAAAACCCATTCTAGGTAAACATCCGTACCTAGTTTTGGACCCGGAATAGCAATCAACCTTCTTTCGACAAACGATGGAATAGAAACTGCTATTGTCAGACCTACGTCACACAAAATCCTGATATTACTGGTTCTTTTGTTTTAAAGTCTCGGGACTACCAACGAAAAATTGGTAACTCCTTCTGTGTATCGTAACATCTGTTTTGTCGAAACCTCAATGTCAAGGACGTAAGTCCAGGATCGGACTGGTGAAGGACCGCACAGAACCCGTACAGGAAGTTGAAGAGACTCGAGACGGACACTTACTCCCATCATCGTGATGGAGGGTCTCAACAACACTTCTAATTTACTCTTTTATATCTCCGACTGATATCGTGACACGAACTTTGTAGTAAATATGAGTGGACCGTCAATGATCATTAAAGATTGAAGTCAATGACGCATTCTCGTTAATTCTTTGACGTGATTTAATTCGGGTCGACTAATAAGAACGGTCGTTTTAAGGGTCCTGGACACCACCTCCTTATTAGGACGGACCAGTACGTAGTGAGACAGGGGAGAGAGGTGAGGGAGTCGAGATCGGGGGAGGTCCTAGTCGGTCCGTGGACAGCTGGAGTCCGTCTGACCACAACAGTCCCCTTCGGAGGTAGTCGGGGAGGGAGATTTTGTCAGTCGACGGTCCGACCGTACAGGGTCTCGGACAGACGGACGATTGCCCCGTTGTCACGAAGGTCTTCGTCGAACGGAGAACGCGTTTCCGATCCGGACCTGGACGAGGTGGCAGGCGTAGTCAACAGTGAGTACAAATACCGACCATGAACCTCCCCTTTAGAACCATAGACCGACTTCGGACAAACTCACCCATAGTGGTAAGGTGACCCGTCGTAACATCTCTCCCGAGAATGAATTAAGTTGATAGAAAAAGGGGGTGATAGTGTCCGAACAGAAGAGACCGTGTTCATGGTAAAAACTGAGGGGTTACCAAGGGAATCCTTATAACCCACAACCTTACACGTAGATACAAGACGGATGTGTATCGCGAAGACGACAACGGTAATTTTATAAATGTCACAACTGTCATTATGAAATGTAAAGACAAAGTGGAAAGTAGTCTCCTAGAGTTTTTCGTGAGGATCTATAAGTGTGATTCGAAGTTTTATGGGTCCTTCTCCTTTTACACTAAATTTGACGTACCACTCTGACCTCCTCTACTGACAGGGGTTCACGAAACGAGGTTCGGGTCTCGTCCCTCAGAACCCAGTAATCAGGGAAGGACGATTACTGTGGGACGAGGGACTCCCGACCGGGGTCCCTCGACGTCGGAAACCCCAATCATCAGATTGATGACTAAGTCTCAGACCCATCTGAGTTTCAGACTCAGAGTCTCATATTCAATCTGACATGAGTCATGTCCCGTAGGGTCCTCCGGGACGAGTGTTGAGAGTTTCAGAGACCGACCCACCCTCGACAGAACGGATAGGTGGGGGTGTGGGACACTCATTGGGACCTCTGTGATAAAGAAGACGCTCTCGGACCTAGTAATCGTCTATAGTATCGGGACGACGACGACGATGACGACGATTTAACGAAGTCAGTACAGACTGAGACACACTGGGGTATCTGCCGTCGGATGGTCCGAAGGGGCAGGGACCCTAAGAGGTCCGTTCTTGTCACCTCACCCAACGGTAAAGGAAGAGGTTACATACTTTCCTTTTCACTTTCACTTCAGTGGGTCAACACAGGTTGGGAGTCACTGAGGTACCTGATGTCGGATGGTCCGAGGAGACAGATACCCTAAAAAGTCCGTTCTCATGACCTCACCCCACGGTAACGGTCGGGACCATGGCTACTAATGGGACAACCGGACTGTAAACAGAGGGGTAGACGACCTAGGGTCCTTCGTCTCACGGAACCACGGAGATTAAGCCTGAGTCAGAGGAGGTGACACAACGGAGGGACTTCTGAGGTTGGCGTCGGACGTACATTGAAGGAGGGAGGGTTCTACCGATTGTAAGAGACAAGAAGGGTGCCGACCAATCGTAAAAGGATTTGGGAAACTAATGCAAACTTTATTGAGAGTAAGGTGTATGTGGTGAGGGTGGTGGTCTTTTTTTTAAAGTTTTAGTGATTGTTGTTGTTTCCATTGGACCCTACAGAGACAGAAGGGTCAACAAAAATAACGAAAAAGTAATGGAGGATATAGTATTTTCGGTATACCAAAAGAGGTAATGACTTTCGTCCGAAGCACAATTAAAAGTACGTCTGGCCGTGGACGGATTCAAACAAGGACAATGTATAAACCGGTGTGTGTCTCGAAGGAAAAAACTACAGAGGTAGATTTGTCTGAAGAGTAGGTGTCAACGGGAGCTAGAAGGGACGAGGAGAGAGTCTTGACTGGGGACGACTCCAGTAAGATAAGTTAACATATACGTTCTATTCGGTACATTTATAATAATCAGAGAAGAGTTTATTTATAAATTAAAACCTTGTAGATGAAACCGAAATAACTGATGCTGTTTCGGAAACTGACACACCTAGTGTTGTTTGACACCTTTTTAGACATACGACCCGTTCTTCGTTGTCAATCTTGACCTATACCCTGTTGTCTGACCAAGGTTTAGTCCTTTCCTCATGTAGTTCCGACACATAACAGTGGGACGGATAAATTGAATGTACGTCTCATGTAGTACTCTATACGATCCGACCTACTTTGTGTCCGACCTTAGTTCTGACGGTCCTCTTTATAGTTATTGGAGTCTATCCGTCTACTGTGGTGACAATACCGTCTTTCACTTCTTCTTGATTTCTCGGAGAACTACTTTTACTTTCTCCTCTCACTTTTTCAACCGAATTTTGAGTTGTAAGTCTTTTGATTCTAGTACCGTAGACCAGGGTAGTGAAGTTCCGTTTATCTACCCCTCTGTTACCTTTGTCACTGTCTGAAATAAACCCCCCGAAGTTTTAGTGACGTCTACCACTGACGTCGGTACTTTAATTTTCTACGAACGAGGAACCTTCTTTTTAATACTGGTTGGATCTGTCGTATCATTTTCGTTTCTTTAATGAAACGGTTGTTTCCAGACAGATCAGTTTCCATACCAAAAAGGTCATAAGTACATACCTACACTCTCAACCTGATATTTCTTTCGACTCACGGTTTCTTAACTACGAAAACTTGATACCACAACCTCTTCTGAGAACTCTCAGGGAACCTGACGTTCCTCTATGTTGGTCAGGTAGGATTTCCTTTAATCAGGTCTTATAAGTAACCTTCCTGACTATGACTTCGATTTTGAGGTTATGAGGTTGGTGGACTACACTTCTTGACTGAGTAACCTTTTCTGGGACTACGACCCTTTCTAACTTTCCCCTCCTGTTCCCCTGTTGTCTCCTACTCTACCAACCTACCGTAGCGATTGCACTACCTGTACTCAAACTCATTTGAGACCCTCAACCATTATCTGTCCCTCCGGACCACACGACGTCAGGTACCCCAGTGTTTCTCAGTCTGTACTGACTCGTTGACTTGACTGAAAGTGTAGTCATTTTATTGAGTCCTTTACACGGAGTCTGTGACAATAGATCCATGAGGTCTCTCCTCGATTTCGTCTCGTATACCCTCTCCCCAGAAAGGGGGCTTCATGGGTATCCCAGAACGAGTCAATATGAGAATGGATAAAAGACTTTTGGAAAGGAGGAACCGACTCATAGAAAAGTACGAAAGTCTAGAGGTAGGTCTCTTGAATTACCACGGTCCCGGGAGTGCAAACGAACTGGTCTCCTAGGGTCAGTACGTTGACCGGTCTACGGAAATTTTTGTATCTCACTGAATTCCACCTTAACCTTGGAACCTTTATTTTTGATAAGTCTTACCCCAATTGTAATTTTATAGGAGGTTTGTTTGGTTAGGAGACTACCGGAGTAAAGATCTTATTCTAATAGGTGAACTTCTGAATTATCTTTATGGTACAAAGTTATAACCGTTCCTTAAACATTAAAGGGTCAACTTTTGACACCCTAACCTGTCATCAACCTCCGTTACTCCAGACGTCAAGAGTCTAAATATTAGGAACTGAAACCTTTGACTATAAACCCTTTTTTACATCCATCTAAGTCATTGTCAAATCCAGAAGATTCGTCTTTCCATCCAAAAGTGGGAGAAGGACCTCTTACACTTTTGTCTAATTCCCTTTTGTATCCTGAGTGGTTCCGGTCGCAAAGTGAATATTTTGACTTTCTTAATTTTAAATTCTGTTAAAGAAATTGAGAATTGAAAATTTTTACAAATAAAGAACATATAAAACGTATTAAAATAATAATCGATTACATTAAGAGTTAGGGACCCAGTCCTTCTAAGAGACCTCCCCTTTTACAGTTGGGTAAGGTCATAGGAGTGGACTTTTTAGGGTACGTGTCTCCTCGGACCACCCGATGTCAGGTGCCCCAACGTTTCTTAGTCTATGTTGACTCGTGTTTGTGGATGGATACCCGTTTTTATAAACAGGGAAGGAGGTTGTCTTATTGTATGTGTACACGGGTCTTTAAACTAAAACAATAATTTTCATCAAACTAGAGAATTTCTGTGATTCTCTTGGACGTCTTTTTATATAGTTGTGGAATTATTAAAAAACTAAGTGTCACTCCTTACATAGACAGTGTTTAGTCTTATACACATAACTAAACTGACCACACAAAGAGGGCCACACTTTTTGTGAACCTTCGGTTTAACATTACAACTCCGAAGAACAACTCGTTCTTGGGTCTTCTTTCCTCAAACAACGTACCATTTCCTGGACTGTTAAACTACGTAGAGAGAGGTGTTTTCGTTACGTATGACAACCGAGGTTTCGGGGTTTTCCAACTTCTGTTCGATGGTTAGAAAAGGGGACCCTAAAGGGTGAAATCTTAAAAAGTAAACGAGTAAGGGTAAAAAAATTATATAAGAAAGAAACCTAAACAATTACGGTGGTAATCGGAAAAAAGGGATTTGAAAGGACTTTTCTTAGTGAACCTCGTGAACTGTTCTTGTCTAAAGACTTATTTAAAGATTTTCTTTCCTGACCACAAGACGTATCAATTGTTCGGGGTCCTTCCAAACCCTCACTGTTCAACCAGGTCACGTGGACACATGACAAGGATGTTCGGTGACGTCTACGACTAGGGTGACCACGTCTTTCCCGGGCTCTAAGAGGCAAGGATTGTCTGAGGGTCCGTGGATCGGTCCCCTAGCATAAAACTCATCGTACGGAGTCACCAAGAGTCTTTCGTACGGTCCGGTCGTCTCACCTGTTGTCGACTCCTGGAGAATCTTTATGTTTCAGAGTCGGGGTAGGATGTGGATGTCTTAGTCTTTGAGACCCTTCCCCTGGGTCGGTACACAAAATTGTTCCAGAGGTCCATTCTCAAACTATGTGGAATTTTAAGTCATTCGTGTCTAGATTTCAATACGAATCGACGAAAAATGACGAAGACTAGTCCTTTGATAAAGTAAACTCTACTTGAAACCACACAAAGAGTGAAAGAAGTAGACACATGTAAATCGACCAAATTGAGGTAAATTCCACCACTGAACGATCGTGGTAACATTTCCCAAGTCCTTTATAACCGTTCTTTCAGTAACACCTCATAAACTCCCCTCAAACAAGGAAGAATAAAAATGTAAATTACAAAATTTCTGGTGACTTCTTTCGTCAAACATAATTATGTTCCATTACCCAACACGTACGTACGAACCAATGAGTCAACACAGACTGAGTAACACTGGGGTACCTGACATCGGGTGGTCCGAGGAGACAGGTACCCTAAGAGGTCCGTTCTTGTGACCTCACCCAACGGCAAAGTAAGAGGTCACTTAGAAGGACTAGGTCCTTAGCTTGGTCGCAGAAGACGTAATCGTCCACTTAAGACAATGTTGACTCGGTGGAATTAACAGTTATGTTTAGGTATTCCCCTGGTTTTGAGGCTTTTGTGGACATTCACTTCATTGACTTCAAGTCCCTCCTCCAGACTGGAGTCTTTCACCGACAAGACGTCGAGATGGGTCAACCACGACCCAGTCCACCCTTACACCCGGGTCTTCACCCGTGTAGAAACTTGACGAATGGTCTTCAGTCTTTCGGCTGAAAAATGTACTATAGAGAAATAAAAAAAGTTTTCCAATCGTTTGATAAGTGTAAACACTATTTATCAGACACACGGATTGTTCGCTCGACAGACAATCGTCGAGATGGAGTCATCCATCATATCGAACGTATATCAGAGTCTCTTTGATCAGGTCCTCATTGTCCGATCGGAACAGGAGAGACACGTAGTGACTATATAACTCATACAGAGTCTTTCTTCTCGCGCGGTTCACTCTAGATAAGGGTCGAGACTCGCCCCGTGTCGACACTTTGCGGTTGGGTGTGGCGTGTGGTACGAGGACACTTTCCGGTCAGTTAAGAGAAGAGATTCATTGAGAGCCTCATCGGTTCCCCATCACGAGTGTCTTGATAAGTCGTGTAAGATTTACCCCTTTACAGTGTCAAAATGTGACACATTGGACAGACCTTCGATTATGGATTATCAGTCCTATCACCAGATTCCCGTCTAAGTCTAAAACACCCAGGACTTCGAATATAATGAAACGGTTGTTTCCAGGTAGATCAGTTCCGATACCAAAAAGGTCACCAGTACATACCTACACTCTCAACCTGACACTTCTTTCGACTCACGGTTTCTTAACTACGTAAACTTGACACCACAACCTCTTCTAAGAACTCAGTGAACTTGAGAGTTCCTCTAGGTTGGTCAGGTAAGACTTCCTCTAGTCGGGACCCTAAAGAAACCTTCCTTACTACGATTTCGACTTCGAGGTCATGAAACCGTGGAGTACGTTTCTCAACTGAGTAACCTTTTCTGAGACTACGACCCTCCCTAACCCCCGTCCTCCTCTTCCCCTGCTGTCTCCTACTCTACCGACCTACCGTAGTACCTGACCTACCTGTACTCAGACTCACTTGAGGCCCTCTACCATTACCTGTCCCTCCGGACCGCACGACGTTAAGTACCCCAGCGTTTCTCAGCCTGTACTGACTCGCTGACTTGACTTGACTTCGAATATGTTAAACACCCCTGAGATTCCTTTTTTTACACTTTGCTCCTTATGTTTTACTCGATACTTTCATGTGTCTCCAGAATTGGTTTCCACCCTTTTACAAATGAAAACGTATGAAATGGTTTTTTGGGTTTACCGATCCCGTAACCTTCGTCTCCGGGACGTCAAAGGGTCCCCAGGAATGTGTAGACGGAGACAGGACCACTGGTGACCCACGTCCATCCCCAACCCCAGTCCCTACGTCCACACCCACAAGATCCCACGACCATTACAACCAAGAATTGGACCCAACCCCCTAGTAAAGTGTTGTCAAACAATTCGTCACGTGAATACAAAAACATAAGAATACGTATAAAATATTAAATTTTTTAGTAAACTTGGAAAAGATTCAGTCGTTTTTATGAGTAACCCACTTCGTCCAGTAGTTGTTTATAAACAACTTACTTAATTGTTTACTTACGTAAAAGCTTAGATAAGTCGGTTATATGTAGTTTGTGGATTACACATTCCTAGGGACGATCCATAATACAATAATTTATGAAATATCATAAATTATGAATTCATTTTCTTCATTTTGAATTTTTTATTTAATATAAAATAAAATGGTACAAATTTTCAATTGGACTAAGAAAATGATATAAAATATATATATATATTTATATTTATAACAAAATACATAAATATTCGACCTATGTATGAAATTTTTCTTCTTTTGTCCCTGAAGGACCACCAAGCCACCGATTCTGAGACAAGAACGTTACGTCTCCCAAACTAGGAACAGTCCCTTGATCTATAGTGTACGACGTTAATTCTCAAACGTACGTCGTTAATTTTTGGAACGTACGACCTAGATTTTGGACCACGTCGGTTTATTTCTTTATTCTTTTACATAAATTTAAATTATGAGAAAAATCAAAATTTTATTTATTTTCTTTAATAAATAAATCGTACAAGATTTCCGGTCCTTATATAAAAATTTTAGTCCGTATTAAGGGGGTGTGATCGTGTAAGTGATAATAATAAAATAACATAAAGGAAAGTCGGAAGATAAATGTCCATATGAAAAATGTATTAGTTTTACAAGTATTAGTAAAATGTATTAGTAATACAAGTATTTTAAAGTTGGGACTAACAAAAATGAATGTGTAGTATTCGTGGGAGGTACAACAATGTACCAGAAGTAGTAAACGTGAAATTTTTGAACAATTAATAAGGAATCAATAGGACCATTATTTTATCCTATATTAAATATATTGGCAAAAGGAGTAGAATTTGTAAGTCGAATAAATTTTAAAAACGATAATATTTTACTTCATCTTGAATAAAACTACATGTTTTGAAAGAAAAAAAGATGATCCTAGTATACGAATTCCTATGTGTAGAGAGTGAATAAAAAGAATATTTAAGTATATAAAATAAACAGGTGTGATTTTTTCTTGATCTTGACCACACCTTCACTTTTCCTTTGTCCACCCCTCTACCATGTTTTCCCTTTTAGGGAACGCGTATCTAAAAGTTTTGATAAATAGAACTCAGTTAGGTTCTGTTTGGAAGGTAAAAACATACTTTTAAGTATCCTACGTAGAAAGAGGATAGTTCCTACAAGAGAAAATAAACCACTGGTACCTATCGTACGGTTTTGACTGTCTAAGAGAGATCTCTTAATTAAAGAGTCCAACAGTCTTTGACACTATTGATAGTTCTTTCTCAAAATCATCGGTCCACAAAGTCTAAACGTAAACGAGTACAGCATATATTGTAAAAGTAAAGTTAAATTAAGTTCTTTAACTCCTAGATATAACAGAGTTAAAGGACATGGTTTTTAGACCTGTCCACAACACTACTGAAAAAAGACTAAACTTATATCAATGTACCTTTCAGTATTTTTCGAGAGTAATGTGCAAATTAATTAATAGAAATGACACTTTAGACCCACATTCATAACCGTTTCGTGAGTCTTCGTCCGTATTTGTTTTGTGTCAGGGAGACGAGTTCCTCGGACATTTGATAATCCTTTAGTTCTTGTATTTGGACTCAATTAATTGAAAGATTCATTTCAAATACAAGAATTTTTTACACATCTGTGAGGTCCCTTTACATTTCTGTTGTGTAGATGAACTACTATAATTCCTTAATAACAACGAAAAAATCTATTAAATGACCATAACACCAAAAAAAGAGGGATTTCTGACGAAGAAAATCTCTATGATTTTATGTTTACTTTATTATTATAGACTCTAAACGTAGTTTTACTACGTCCGGCACCATATTCGTCCCAACCTACTGCGTTCCGACCTGAACTCTACTATTAACATCTTAACCCCACCATGCACGTACTCTTAATTACTATAGTAAACCACATGAAACATATATAAACTTTAGAAAATGTCATTTTTTAATAATATGGAATAAATCAGAAGGAAACTAACCCTATAGTTTTGTGATAAAAATTATATACAAAACTATATATACACTGACCTTGGAGTTTTTGGGTTGTATGGTAAACTGTGGAAGAGGTAGAAGTATGGGGTTCGGTCAGACGGACGTAAAAGGGGGACCCGGAGCTGGTCTGGGGAGACTAGTCCAGAGTCATAGACGGGACGTAATGAATCTCCGTCGATGGACCCTCCCTCTACAACTGTTTCATCAAACCAATCACTCTTTGGACTGAGGACGGACTTCAAATTTTAGATACAAATAAAACCTTATTTGGTCTTTACTAAGTAGAATACTCAAAGGAGTTCCGGTTAGGATTTAAGAGAACCCACTCAAAAAAGTAAGACTCGAGATTAACTTTGGTGTCGCACCCTTGACCAACCGAGAAGAGAATATATGTCATAGACAATCTTCGTCATTGTAGACGGTGGTAGAGTTAAGAACAGAAGGAACTGTAACCCTAACTAAATTGGTTATCTCATATGTTGATTTGTTTGTTGTTTTTGATTTGATTTGTTGTTGTTTTTAGATTTAGTTTTTCGAAGGTCATTTTGTTTGCCTTTTAATGTTTTATTTTTAGAATTAAAAGACGTCAAAATGTTCGTTCCGCTTTCACTAAACGAAAAGAAAACTTAACAAAACTTGACTTTAACTTTAACCTCATATTTGAACCATGTGAGAGTCTTTGACAAAGAAAAGAACATAAAGGAGAAACAACTTTAACAAGGGGAACTAAGTAACTTAATATACTTACATTAGTAAATTCAGTGACAATGATTTATCTTTTAGTCTACCGTGAAATAAACTAAAATCTAAGTATAATATGTACTTCTAGGGTAGTTACTCTTCCTTCATATAAAAATTGTAAAACTTTCCAGTTAAAGATTATAGATAAGATTATAGATAACGATAGATCAAATTACCAAGGGTTCAAGAAATGGGAAAGTAAAAAATTAAATTAAATTAAAAAAAAAACTGAAAAACCGGTGTTTCATGTCGAACGTCCTAGAATCGAGGGGGTATGGGTCCAGTTCCGTCACTTTCGGGCCTTAAGATTGGTTATCCGGTGGTCTCTTGAGGGGGGTTTATATGTTACTTGAGAAAAAAAGTCAACATGGTCCGTCGTATACTCTAGAGTCAAGGGACTGGGAAAATCTCAGAGGAATTAATAAAGATAGTTGTTCCTGAAAACCATAATTTGGTAAAAAAAGGGATAGTTGTACGTAAAAATTTCCTCAGTATTTCATTAAAAAGGTGAGAAAAAAATTCGTTACTTTCTTGTATCCGTCAAGTATTACTCGAACCTCATTGTACATTGTACATAATGATGAAACTTGATTTTGTCAGGGTCGATTTTACTTTCTTAAAGTTAGTAAAATCGTGATCTTTCGAAAAGAAATCGATTTGGTAAGACAATCTGAAACAATCTGAAAAGGTGTCCAACTTTTACCAGACACAACACTAGACATAACGATAGAAAGGTTTGTCAACAACCCCATGATCGAGATTAAGTATCTTGATATAGTAAGTTCCGAGGATATTTTCATTTAACCATCGTTTTTGGTTTATTACATACTAAGGAAGACTACTAAAAAGAAGAGTAACGATTCGTAATAGTGTGTATTGTAACACCCTTAATCATTTATTAAAAGACGAACGTACACATACACGACTTAACGAAGTCAGCACAGGTCGAGACGCTGGGACACCTGCCATCGAGAGGTCCGAGGAGACAGGTACTCTCAGAGGTCCATTCTTATGACCTCACCGACGGTACAGGAAGAAGTCCCCTACAAGGGTCCGGTCCCAAACTTGGATGCAGAGAATACAGAGCACGTGATCGTTCACCCAAGAAATGGTGACCGTGGCGGACCCTTCGGGAAAACAAACATATGAACGAGGGCAAGAAAGACAAGACACAAAAGGACGACATTCTGGTCAGGGACCGACAACCGTCCCTAGTCTCCGTAGGGCTCCGACTGTTCGTCTGTACGCGGGTGGTCCGTCCGTCCACCACTTTGTTCACCAAATATACCTTCGTGAAGTACAGGGACGGTCCATCTCAACTAAATATTATAATATGATCAAAGTCCACCTGTTGTATCACTAAGTTCCAAAAAATATTAATATGAGGTAAATTTAAATAATATTTTATAACTGATATAAGGATACGATTATATGTATTATATATGTTATAATACACATACATATACTATATATTAATTATGTAAATGATACATATTATATATACATATTTATTATATAGGAACATAGAATATAATATGTATCATCAAGCATGGAGAATTAGGGGATGAGATAGAACGGGGAGGGGTGAAGGGAAAGGGGTGACCATTGGTAATCAAACAAGAGTTATAGACATTCAGACAAAGAAAAAAACAATCTAAGTAAGCAGACAAAATAAAAGATCTCAGGTGTACATTCACTATATCATAAAGAGACAGACCGAATGAAGTGATTCGTATTATGGAAGGTCTACAGGGAGGTACAACAACGTTTACCGTTGTAAAGAAAAAATACCGACTCATCATAAGGTCACACACAGACACACCCACACATGAGAGTGTAGAAGAAATAGGTAAATAGACAACTACGCGTGAATCCAACGAAGGTATATAACCGATAACATCTATTACGACGAAACTTTTGACCCCACGTACATAGAAAACCTTAATCATAAAAACAGGAGAAACCTATGTATGGGTCGTCACATTAACGACCTAGTACACCGTCAAGACAAAAATCCAAAACTCGTTCGAGGTATGACAAAAGGAATCACCAACGTGGTTAAATATCAGGGTAGTTGTCACATCCGCCTCTTCCGTTACCGTGGGGTGAGGTCGTGAGAACGGACCTTTTAGGGTACCTGCCCCCTCGGACCACCCGACGTCAGGTACCCCATCGATTCTCAGCCTGTGCTGATTCGCTGAAATGAAAGTGAAAAGTGAAAGTACGTAACCTCTTCCTTTCCCGTTGGGTGAGGTCACAAGAACGGACCTCTTAGAGTCCCTGTCCTCTCGGACCACCCGACGGCAGATACCCGAGCGTGTCTCAGCCTGTGCTGTCTTCGCTTAATTGTCGTTGTCACATCCTCACAGGGGAAAGAGGTGTAGGAGTGGTTGTAAACAATAAACACAAGAAAAAGAGTGACTATAAAGTGTGTTATGAGACTCCATCTATAAAATCTCTACTTCCTTAACCTAGAGTATAATTCCTTTTACGGTTGTAACGGAAGTATAATTCACTATCTCAGACCAAGTTCGTGTTTAGGTCCATTGAGTTTCGGGTGTGAGAGGACGAAGTGTGTCGGAGGGAACATGGGTATTAGGACAACCCAGTGGATCTACGTCACGAACGTTTGGACGGGTTTCTGAAAGAAGTTCAGAGTATCAAAGGTGTAACGGACTAGGATTCAAGGGCCCTACTTACCCGTTACTACGACCTTGACAAATCAAGAAAGAAATATAAAGATCATGAAGTACGACACCGACTGTACATCCACAAGTTACTTACGACTCTTGTTAATGTATAGGACTTTAAAACTTGTTTCGAGTCTAAACTTCAACCTTCCTTTCGTTCTTAAATAGATTAGGTTTGAACGGTCAGTCTCCTTGACTCCCGGTTTCCTCTGTCCACCCTAAACGAGTCAGCATACGTCTGTCCGATCTTGTGGTAACAGATCAGACACTGAAAGAGTCCAG
>SJYO01020080.1:74110005-74239690 GCA_006410555.1 Capra ibex
GGTATCTCTAATTTTCTTGAAGAGATCTCTAGTCTTTCCCATTCTGTTTTTTTCCTCTATTTCTTTGCATTGATCGCTGAAGAAGGCTTTCTTATCTCTTCTTGCTATTCTTTGGAACTCTTCATTCAGATGCTTATATCTTTCCTTTCTTCCTTTGCTTTTCACTTCTCTTCACAGCGATTTGTAAGGCCTCCCCAGACAGCCATTTTGCTTTTTCGCATTTCTTTTCCATGGGCATGGTCTTGATCCCTGTCTCCTGTACAATGTCGCAAACCTCAGTCCATAGTTCATCAGGCACTCTATCTATCAGATCTAGTCCCTTAAATCTATTTCTTACTTCCACTGTATAATCATAAGGGATTTGATTTGGGTCATACCCGAATGGTCTAGCAGTCAGGGTCACACAAAACAAGTTTAATTCCTCTTCTACTTGATAACTGTTTGTGGTAGACTGACTAATATCCCCTGCCCTCTGCCAGAAGTTATCCACATCCTAATTCTCAGAAGTTGTGAATGTTATCTTATATGGCAAAAGCGACTTTGCAGGTCTAATTAAGAATCTTGAGATTGGTAGACTATCCTGGATCCTTTAAGTGGACCTACATATAATCACAATATTCTTAAAAGGCAGAGAGAGGAGGATATTTGCCTATAGAGGAGAGGGCAAACTGATGATGAACACAGAGACTGGAGTGATGTGCTTTGAAGAAAAGGGAAGGAACCACCATCCAAATGATGAAGTGAAAGTCGCTCAGTTGTGCCTGCCTCTTTGCAACCCCATGGGCTATTCTCCATGGAATTCTCCAGGCCAGAATCCTGGAGTGGGTAGCCTTTCTCTTCTCCAGGGTGTCTTCCCAACCCAGGGATTGAACCCAGGTCTCCCGCATTGCAGGCAGATTCTTTACCCACTGAGCCACAAGGGAAACCCCCAAGAGATGAAGGTGGATTCTAGAAGCTGGAAAAGGCAAATTAATGGATTCTTTCTCCAGAGCTTCTAAAAAGACCCTACTCTGCCTAGATTTTTACTTTAGCCAAGTGAATCAGATCTCAGACTTATGAAATTCAGAACTCTAATAGTAAAAATTTGTGCTGTTTTAAAGGCTTAAGCTTTTAAAGGTTTAATTCCACTACGGTCTTGGTAATCTTTTACAGCAGTGTTAGGAAACAAAAAGATACTTCAAATAGTTGAAGAGCATTATAGCTTCTCAAGCCTCTCAATAAAGAATCATGTAGCCCAAAAGGACTGAGACTCTTGTTTAAAAATATTTAAGCAAAAAGCAGTGGCACTTCCTGGTGCCCAGCATCATCCAACTTATATAAATATCACTGTTCTAAAATGGTTCCCTATGTTTTGCTTCTTTGTTTTTGAGGTGGGTTTTCCCAACTAAAGCCTATCAACTCATATTTATGATGTCAAATTTCTACCCTGTCTGGTCTTGGAAACTTTCTCCAACTCTGAGACAATAAAGGAAAACAGAAATACCGATGGTACCAGCATACGTGGCTCCACTGCTATAGACTATTTCAAAGTTCTCTTTAACTGAAACTTAGCTCTTTTGTTCTAAGAAGTTCAGCAGGCTGCATAACTGCCTTCTGCTAAAGAGCTTTAAATAATCCCTGCCCCAAACTGAAACTTAGCTCTTTTGTTCTAAGAAGTTCAGCAGGCTGCATAACTGCCTTCTGCTAAAGAGCTTTAAATAATCCCTGCCCCAAACTATTTTTGGTATCCAGGACAATAGATTATTATAGGCAAAAGGAAAAATTCAGGGCAGTACTCCAAAAATAGGCCATCTCATTTTAAAATGAATTATCTGTTACTTGGTCCCAGGGTATCTTGCAGGGACAAAAAAAATTCCCCAGGGAAGCAAAGCAAGGACCTTGATGGCATTTTGGGCAGCAAGTTTCATTTTCTTCTATTTTGTTCATTATTTAAGTTTGATCAATTTCCTGTGTTCATTTACATAACTTTACATCTTACCATGTTCCCCCAATAACTGGATAGTCTGGCAATTTCAACTTAACACTCCTAATATAGCTCTTGTATTTTTTTTAGCAAAGTCCAAAATGGTAAGAAAATTCCAAATCTCAGCATCTATGTTCTGTACTTTGCTGTATTATTTGTGTTTTAACAGATGTATGAATTTATATATATATTATTATTATATCATTTGCAAACAAAGATACAGCAACAACATCATAATTCCACAGTTGCCAGTTTTATGCTAAACACTTTTGTTGGTGTCTCTAATTATTCTATATATAGGCAAGTTACATTTCTTTCACTATTTATATTCTCTCAGAAGAACAAATTCAATTGAATTTACATCAACCTGTATTTGTGGAGAAAATACAATGTATTAATACTACCAGACAACATGCCAGACACTGGTTATAAAAGTGGCATGCACATGTTCCCCTTATTTAAGAGCTCATAGGCAAGAAAGTGATACAAATATGCAAAAGAAACCCGTTCCAAAATGTGAGAATAACATTATGTGTAACTACAGATGCAAAAGGACAAATAAAGAGGGAATCTTTTCTCTTTGGAAAGGGGAAGGGGAAGCTAGAGCAAAGACGTCTTTGGTTTGGGCTCAGGGCTTTTGTAGGATATTTTGCTTTGAGGGGGCCAGGTTTCTGTTTTGTTTACAGGGCCAAGAATGCGATAGGGAAGTATATTTCAGAAGCTAACAGATCAAAGACAATACAAATGCCTGGTATATTTGGGGGGGGAAAGCATCCACGTTAATAGGAATACAGATATCACCTACATTGTAAGCCCTTCAGAAAAAGTGCTAAAGGTAAGCTGAGCAAAGAGTGCAAGGGGTGTTTTAGACTATATTTATCTACTTCCTTGTTTCAAATGTATAGATACACATGAGCACACAGGCAGAAACATTAGACTCTTCATCTTCCAACACCTTCATCTTCAGGCCAGTTCCCTGCTTCCATGTGCAGGAATGAAGAAAGGAGACAGAACAGATAGAAAAAAAAAAAAAGTTGGGCTGGAAATCAAAAGCTTAAATTCAAACCTAAGTCACTACCTATTAGTGACTGTATTTTCCATTTTGATTTTCCCAGAGCTTCAGTTGCTATTGAAGAATGGAAATAGAAATGAAAATAACTGCCTTGCCCACTTTGTCAGGTGATTGTACATGTCAATCATAAAAATGAGCTGTCAGCTCTGAAATGTCATTAAGTATTAGTTTATTTATGTGTATTACCTCTAATTCTTATAACAGTTGGTGAAGTGAGATGTATTAATCTCATTTTTCAAATGATTAAAGAGAAATAAAAGTTTTTTTTATATCTGTATTGAGATGTAATTGACATAAAATACTGTGAAAGTTTAAGAAATACAGTGTGTTGATTAGATACACTTATATACTGTAGAATGATTACCATCATAGTGTTTGTTAATACCTCCATCATATCACATAATTACCTTTTTTGTATGTGTGTGGTGAGAACATTTAAGATCTACTCTCTTAGCAACTTGTAAGAATAATATAGTACTGTTAACTATAATGACCATGTTGTATATTATATTTCTAGAACTTATTCATCTTATCACTGAAAAGATTATATTCTTTCACCAGTATTTCCCCATTTCTCCCACCCTGATAACCATCATTTTATTTTCTGTTTCTATGAATTGCACATATATGTGATGTGTGCAATATTTGTTCTTCTGACTTACTTCCCTTATCCTAATATCCTTAAAGTTCATCCATGTTTTTGTGGAAGACGAAATTTCCTTCTTTCTCATGATTGAAAATATTCCATTCTATGTATGTGTGTGTGTGTGCATGTATGTATGTATGTATGTGTGAAATTACAAAAACCTGACTAGCCAAAGCAATCCTGAGAAAGAAAAAAAAAAACCACTGGAGGCATCACACTTCCTGATTTCAGACTGTATTACAAAGCAATAGTAACCAAAACAGTGTGGTATTAGCATAAAAACAGATACATAGACCACTGGAACAGAACAGAAAGTCCAGACATAAACCCATGTGTATGCCAAACTAATTTTTGACAAAGGGTTCAAAAAATGTATGACAAGGAAAGGACTGTCTCTTCAATAAATGATGTTGGGAAAATTGGATATCCAAATGCAAAGGAAAGAAACTAGGCCCCTGTTTTACAAATTTGAACAATTAACTCAAAATTAGTCAAAGACTTAAATGTAAAACCAGAAACTAAAATTTCTAAAAAACATATAGAAAAAGCTCTGACCTTGGTCTAGGTAATTATTTTTCTAGAAGTACAGACAATGAAAGCAAAAATAAACAAGTAGGACTACATCTAACTACAGAGCTTCTGCACAGTAAAGGAAATGATAAATAATTTGAAAAGGCAGCCAATGGAATGGGAAAAGACATATCAGGCCATATGTCTGATAAGGGGTTAATATCCAAAATGCATAAAAAACCCTTACACCTCAATAGCAAAAATAAATAGTCCAATTTTAAAAAGAGGAAAGGACCTGATGTTTAAAAAAAAGATATACAGTTGGCCAATATGTATATGAAAAGGTGCCCAGTATCAGTAATTATCAGGGGAATGCAAATCAAAACCACAGTGTGATACCTCACATCTCTTGGATGACTATTATCAAAAAGAAAATAACAAATGTTTTTAAGGATGTAGAGTAAAGGCAACTGTAGGTGGGAATATAAATTGGTACACATTGTGAAAAACAGTATGGAGATTTCTCAAAAAATTAAAAATTTAAACTTACATATTATTCAGCTTTTTTCTTTCTAAAGATTACTTTGGCTAATACAGGGTCTTTTGCAGTCCCATACAAAATTTAGGATTTTTTGTCTATTTCTGTGGGAAAAAAAGCTATTTGAATTTTGATGGGGATTACATTGAATCTGCCAGTTGCTTTAAATACTGTAGACATTTTAACAATATTAATTCTTCCAATCCATGAAAATAGAATCTTTCCAATTATTTGTGTCTTCTTTAATTTCTTTCATCAATGTCTGGAGAGATAACCATTGAAGAAATGCTTCTTTGTTTGCTGCAGTCATGTAGAACTCCTAATTGAAAGCCGCATTGGCTATCACAACAGACTATCTAGGGACCTGTCCTTTGAATGGCAGCCACAAAACCTGGGGTGCAGCTGTGTTAAAAGTCCTTCCAGAGAGATACTAGTGGCTCAAAGTGGCCCATTTTGATGCAGATTTTCTTCTTTAACCAATGTGTAGGAGTCACTCTGTTTCTGTATTTCTTTCAGAGAGAATCACTTCACATTTAGTGTGTCTTTGGGAGAAGTTCAGGAGCCTCCTATATTGCTATCTTTAAAGAACATCTTCAGAAATAAATGAGATTAAATATTTGTTTCCAAAGCTGTAGACTTAGATAGTAATGATTTTGGACCTGAACTTACTCAGATTGGTTCAAAAATTGATACTTATTTCTTCTTACTCACGGATGATCAAATGAGATGAAGTATTTTGTTGTTTTGTGTGAGGTGAAGCAAGCTTTAAAAGTAGGTACTGTAAATGTTGCTTGACTGATTACTGAGATTGTTCAGAGATTCTGCACTTTGAGAGTTTAAAACTGTCAGACGAAATCATCAATTGAATACAAAACTACAATGTAACCAGAAGTTTTTGTCATACTATACCCTGGGCTGTAGCCTTTGGTACAGACTTTTCACTCCTGATTTGTCCGCCACCTTTTAAACATGATTGAATGTTTAAATTCAATCTATATGGATCTAGATTACCTAGTAGTGGTTCATACCATTGCTGAGAGTCTAAGAATCTGATAGTCTAGGGGAATGGTAACCACTAACAATGAGTCACCAAGTGAGTAAGTCGTTTTCTTTTCAATTTTCTTTCAATATATTTGGATTACATAAGAGAAGGAATCTTATTTTTGTGCTATTTTTTTTAACATCTCCTTAATACTTGATAGTTTCTTTTTTTGAAGAAAGCCAAAATTCAGGCTCAAATCTTTCAGTGGGAAGGTTTATCTCCTTAATTCTTTTTTATAAGATAGAATCTGTTTTTATTTTCTTAGTTGTTAAATATCTTCTATGAATGGCAACTAAGTCTGATTTTCTAGGTAATGATATATCATTTACTTTTTAATAAATTTATTTTAGTAAAATAAAGGTCAGTTAATTCAAATAAATATCATGTAAATAATAGCTCACATGGTACTCAGTTATGGCAAAAAAAATCATCAAGATGGTTCACAAATGATGAAGTACATGAAATTATAGTTTATTCCAACCCCCTCAAATTATAAATACAAGTCTTAAGTGAAGGTTAGTTTGGGGCAAAAAATAGAACTACTTCTGCTACCCTCTATCTTTGTTGTCGCCATTAACCAACCTACCTCCCCAAGTTCTGAAGATTTTCTCTTCCTTTTCCATTCCTTTTTTCCTCTAACACTTAATTTTATATTGGCAAGTTGTTTCTTTTACTGGAATTTCAGTGGTATTTGTATTTATTGTATCTGATTCACACTGTTGATTAAGTGCATGTTAACTTGATTGTCAAGAAGCCATCCCATCATTTAAACGATAATAAAGGTTTACACTCAATTGGAATCCACATGTTCTTGACTGAAGATATTTTTATCTTATTAATAAATAATAGTAAAGCTTAGAATATTATTTTAATGTTGACAAGTTAAAAACAGTACTTATGCTTGATTTTAAGGAACTCAACTAAATTGGAACATATTTTTTTAATGTCAGGAGTGGTAGTAGCCTAACATAAATGCTATGAACATAAATGCAGTTTAATTCAATTAATGTTTGTTAAATGCCAACTATTTGCCAGTCACTGTGCTCAGCACTGAAGATACAGAGAAATTTAATATCCTAATAGCTATAATTTATTGGGCATGTTTAATTTATCATGCCATTTACTTCTTTTAACAGCCGTCTAAGATAGAATACTGTTACCCCTATTTTATAGATGAAGGAACTTGGGTTCACAAGGTTTAGATAACACATCTAATGGCATACAGCCAGCAAGTGCCCCAAGATCAGAGTTTTAATCTGTTTGAGGCTAATCCTCATGTTCTTGATATTCACTGTTTTACCTGTGAGAGTCCCAAACTTGAGTAGCTTATAATTTAACCAGATTCATATATGGTTTCTGCCCTCAAAAAACTAACTGTTTGGGAAGGGAAAAACTCAAAATATCAAAAAGGAGGAAAAATAATTTATAATGTTCCAAGTGAATATAATATCCATATACATGGCCAGTGGTCAAAACTACATTGAAGTTGGACACATTGGAAGACTTCTTCTGCCTCAACTGGCCAAGAAGTCTAGGGTTCAAAGAAGCAAAGATGATTTGAAAAGGTGTTTAATGCAGATCAATGGAAATGTGCAAATGAATAGAAGATTAGAAGAGAGCAGCCAAGGGATGTTAAATAGTCCATTACAGTTAGAGCAGAGAGTATACATTAATAAGCACAGGGACAGAAATGGAAAGGTTGATGGATAGGTCATGAAGTGCTTGAATGACAGGCTTTGGGTTTTATTCTAGAGTCAAGGGATCTATGGAAGGTTCTTGAGCAGAGGAAAAGTGTGAAGATAGTGCTTTAAGAAGATCCATCTTGCACATGCATGCAGGTTAAGTTAGGAGGGGAAAGGAATGAGGAACTAGAAGCATGGAATTGTAGTAACGTGATGATGAAAGTTTGGAATGGGAGGTAGCCAAGGATCAGAAAATATCGGACACCTCTATCTATTTATTAATCACTCATAGATTATACATCCAAGGCTCCCTCCAGGCTTTGGATCTCTAGGTCTCCTCTTTAGAAGAAGGCCACGGCAAGGAGATTGGGGAAGTGGTGAATGAAATTCCCACCAAGACATGATTACAAGAGGAAAGAAAGTAAAATATCTTAAGATAGTGTGATTCAGGGTTAAGTAAAACACCAATGCAGGTAATGCTAAAGGCACTACAGAGAACTAGCAGGAGGGGATGGAAATCCTTGCAGTCAGATAAAACCATATAAGCACAGACTCAGTTCAGTTCAGTCGCTCAGTCATGTCTGACTCTTTGCAACCCCATGAATCGCAGCACACCAGGCCTCCCTGTCCAAAACCAACTCCTGGAGTTAACCCAGACTCATGTCCATTGAGTCAGTGATGCCATCCAGCCATCTCATCCTCTGTCGTCTCCTTCTCCTCCTGCCCCCAATCCTTCCCAGCATCAGTCTTTTCCAATGAGTCAACTCTGCATGAGGTGGCCAAAGTACTGGAGTTTCAGCTTTAGCATCATTCCTTCCAAAGAAATCCCAGGGCTGATCTCCTTCAGAATGGACTGGTTGGATCTCCTTGCAGTCCAAGGGACTCTCAAGAGTCTTCTCCAACACCGCACTTCAAAAGCATCAAATCTTTGGCACTCAGCTTTCTCCACAGTCCAACTCTCACATCCATACATGACCACTGGAGAAACCATAGCCTTGACTAGATGGACCTTAGTCGGCAAAGTAATGCCTCTGCTTTTGAATATGCTATCTAAGTTGGTCATAACTTTTCTTCCAAGGAGTAAGCGTCTTTTAATTTCATGGCTGCAGTCACTATCTGCAGTGATTTTGGAGCCCCAAAAAATAAAGTCTGACACTGTTTCCACTGTTTCCCCATCTATTTCCTATGAAGTGATGGGACCAGATGCCATGATTTTAGTTCTCTGAATGTTGAGCTTTAAGCCAACTTTTTCACTGTCTACTTTCACTTTCATCAAGAGGCTTTTTAGTTCCTCTTCACTTTCTGCCATAAGGGTGCTGTCAACTGCATATATGAGGTTATTGATATTTCTCTCAGCAATCTTGATTCCAGTTTGTGTTTCTTCCAGTCCAGCGTTTCTCATGATGTACTCTGCATAGAAGTTAAATAAGCAGGGTGACAATATACAGCCTTGATGTACTCCTTTTCCTTTTTGGAACCAGTTTGTTGTGCTATGTCCAGTTCTAACTGTTGCTTCCTGACCTGCATATAGGTTTCTTAAGAGGCAGGTCAGGTGATCTGGTATTCCCATCTCTTTCAGAATTTTCCACAGTTTCTTGTGATCCACACAGTCAAAGGCTTTGGCATAGTCAAGAAACCAGAAATAGATGTTTTTCTGGAGCTCTCTTGCTTTTTCCATGATCCAGCAGATGTTGGCAATTTGATCTCTGGTTCCTCTGCCTTTTATAAAACCAGCTTGAACATCTAGAAGTTCATGGTTCACGTATTGCTGAAGCCTGGCTTGGAGAATTTTGAGCATTACTTTACTAGCATGTGAGATGAGTGTAATTGTGTGGTAGTTTGAGCATTCTTNTGATCCACACAGTCAAAGGCTTTGGCATAGTCAAGAAACCAGAAATAGATGTTTTTCTGGAGCTCTCTTGCTTTTTCCATGATCCAGCAGATGTTGGCAATTTGATCTCTGGTTCCTCTGCCTTTTATAAAACCAGCTTGAACATCTAGAAGTTCATGGTTCACGTATTGCTGAAGCCTGGCTTGGAGAATTTTGAGCATTACTTTACTAGCATGTGAGATGAGTGTAATTGTGTGGTAGTTTGAGCATTCTTTGCCATTGTGTTTCTTTGGGATTGGAATAAAAACTGACCTTTTCCAGTCCTGTGGCCACTGCTGAGTTTTCCAAATTTGCTGGCATATTGAGTGCAGCACTTTCACAGCATCATCTTTTAGGATTTGAAATAGCTCAACTGGAATTCCATCACCTCCACTAGCTTTCTTTGTAGTGATGCTTTCTAAGGCCCATTTGACTTCATATTGCAGGGTGTCTGGCTCTAGGTGAGTGATCACACCATCATGATCATCTTGATCATGAAGATCTTTTTTGTATAGTTTTTCTGTGTATTCTTGCCACCTCTTCTTAATATGTTCTGCTTCTGTTAGGTCCATACCATTTCTGCCCTTTATTGTGCCCATATTTGCATGAAATGTTGCCTTGGTATCTCTAATTTTCTTGAAGAGATCTCTAGTCTTTCCCATTCTGTTGTTTTCCTCTATTTTTTTGCATTGATCACTGAGGAAGGCTTTCTTATCTCTCCTTGCTATTCTTTGGAACTCTGCATTCAGATGTTTATATCTTTCCTTTTCTCCTTTGCTTTTCTGCACAAAGAGAAATGAGTGTGCATGTATGTGTGCCCACATGTGTGTATGGCAAACAATCTTTGTTCTGTAGCTTTCTGAAAGTCTTGCTGAAACCAGGCCTGAGGAAAAATATCATTGCAGATCTTTGGAATTCTGCCTCAATAAGGTATTATCTGAAGTGTTTTTGCTGCATATTGCCAGAAAAGTATTTTGTGGCTTGAAATGGAAACCTGTTCTGACATGTAACTGCTGTTTAGTAATTTGTAGTAGTTTGCAGTTGTGTGTATTTTGTATTTGCCTTATTATGTGACTGGTCATTTAAGAACCATAATTAGGACCTAGTAAGCTATAAATAAGGTAGATTTTAATTTTGACAGATTCTTTAGTGATTACCCCTGGCACAATAGCTATACTTGCATGAGCTTCTTAAATAAAAACTGCATGATGATCTCTCCATCTGTCAAAGTCACATAATTAAAAGCATCAGCAGTGCATAGAATTAGCACTTCAGGTTTTGTTCACAGGTTTGGACAGCATCCATCTTCAGTTTGACAGATGGAATTGTTTTTTCTTTATTTCTCCATTCTTCTCTTGTTTCTGTGGCTACGTAAGTCCCTATTGAGGGCCCCTGGGAAGACTAAGAAACAGGGACCTGAGATAATTGACTACAGGCAGGATCCGTTACCTTGCTTCATTATTTATCGCCAAACGTAAGCTGAGACTGTGTGCCATTAGAGAGGGTATCAATCTGCCCTGTTATCCTTTGGCATGGGAGAAAGCTATTATAAGGGCACACAAGGACACTTGGCATTCTCTAAGATGGAAAGGTGAATTATTTGCTTCTTGGTGGCATTTTGTGAGCATCTGCTATTTACTTGACTGTTAGAGTTACTAACTACAGAGTCATCACTTTCACCTGCATATTCTAGCTCTAGTTATCACATTAAATAATAATAATAAAGCCAGCATTGGGCTTCCCTGGGGGCTCAGATGGTCAAGATTCTGCCTGCAGTGCAGGAGATCTGGGATTGATCCTTGGGTTGGGAAGATACCCTGGAGAAGGAAATGGCAACCCACTCCAGTGTTCTTGCATGGCAAATCTCATGGACGGAGGAGCCTGGCAAGCTACAGTTCACAGGGTCACAAAGAGTCGGACGCGACGG
Organism: Capra ibex; assembly: GCA_006410555.1. Classification (NCBI taxonomy): domain Eukaryota; kingdom Metazoa; phylum Chordata; class Mammalia; order Artiodactyla; family Bovidae; genus Capra; species Capra ibex. The sequence goes on from SJYO01020080.1 coordinate 74,121,256, forward strand.
AGAGACTTCACTCCCGCTTTTCAGTCAGCATTGTGAATGCTGTGTCATGGGCACAATCCTCATGCATTTTTGCATTTTATAGATGAACATACAGAGAGCTAAAATCTTGCCCAAAGTTTATACTTAGTAACAGAACCAAAATTTGACTCTCTACTCAAAATAGTCTACATAAGTAGAAAAGTAGTTGGTAGAGAGCCTTTTTTTTCCCAAACACGAAAGAACCTCATAAAGAGAATAGAAAATTAATAAATAATTATTTGACTCAAAGTGTAAATACAACCAATATTCAAATAAGTAGAGGATTGTGTTCTAAAATGTATTTGTAAATTAGCTGTTTGGCATTTATTCATAAAATGATATGATGTCTGGGATATCTTTCAAAATAATGGGAGAGAGTGAAGACGAAGTAAGATTGGTTATGAGTTAATAATTGTTAAAGTTAGTGATAGTTACATACAGGTTTATAATACTGTTCTCTCTATATTTGTATATGTTTAAATTTTTTCATAATAAAAATTCTTTGAAGAAACTGATGAAAACCTAGCAGCTTCTCTTTGGAGACATGTATGGCTACATATACATAAATGCATATATGGATCATTACACACAAAATTCTCAAGAACCTTGATGGTTGGATAAATAGATAGTGATTTTTTGTAAGGAATTGGCTGGGGACCAAGTGGAGACAATGGTATAAGTTGTATCCCATGTCTAAGTCTGAAAGCAGTAGAAGTCTAATGTCCCAACTCTGTCAGAAAGCAAATATTCTCACTTTACCTTTTGTTCTCTATTTAGGCCCTCAGTGGTTTGCATGGTGCCAACCCACATTGGGGAAGGCAATCTGCTTTACTCTGTCTACCAGTTCAAATGTCAATTTCATTCCACAGATGCATCTAGTTTATTTAAGTATTTGGACACCCAATGGCTCAATCAGGTTGACACATGAAGTTAATCATCACAGTCTTAATAGGTCATAATACATCCAGAAGCAAAAACAAAAAGAACCAGGCAAACAATTACCTAATGAAATTTCAGATCCCTCAATTAATCCATGATCACAAGGAACTTGATAGATATGCTGGTACTTATATCCATAAACACCAAGTTTAAAATCCCTGAATGGAAAGCTGTCAACTTACCTTATGTTAGCTGTATCTGAGACATAAGTAATTGGTTTTCCTTACAGTCCCAACTACTACTTCTACCTCCCTTCCTCTCTCTCCCTCCGAGCCTCCCTTCATTCTTTCCTTCCTTCCAGAAAAATTTGTTGATCAAATGCTAGCAGGTATCCTGCTAGGCACTAGGAATACAAGGTACTAGGAATCAGAAACATTGTCCTAGTGAGAATCAGTTTTATAATTTCCATGCAAAAGAGGCTTAGAAGTAAAAACTGGTTGAAAGAAGGGCAGGACATTTGTCTTGAATCTTTTTTTGTGCAACACTTGACATACCACTGATGAAATGCCAATTGTGCATATCAAGTAATGCAGGGAGATGTTAAATAGTACATAACCACCTTCCCATCCTTTGATACTGTCCATGGCCCTGCCCTTCACCCCAAAATCTAGTGAGGAAGATAGACAGTAAATAAATAAAGCGCTGCTAATTGTGGTAAATACTATGGAGAAAAATACCTGTATCAAAATATAATAACAAAGCTTAATTTATATTGGGAGGTCTTTAAGGCTCTATCTCCAAATGTAGCCACGTTCTAAGTAGTAGAGGTTAGGACATCAATTACATGAGTTGTAGGAGGACACAATTCAGCCCCTAGTGAATTCTCAATGGTCATCCAGAAAAAAGATGGGTAGAAGTGGGATAGGAAATTACGTTGTAATTTTGGTGGCAAAGTACAAGGAAACTTCTGATAACTTCTGTTTCCTCTAACATGTCTTATGCAATGTCATTAGCAAAGAAATGGCAATGATGGGAGGAGCAGATGGGAGGTCAGAGGAGAATAGAGAAGATATGAACTGGAAGTTACTACGGATGGAAGATCAAGTTTATTTTAAGAAGAGATTTCTGGATGAAACTGGAGCCGACTATACAGAGTGAAGTAAGCCAGAAAGAAAAACACCAATACAGTATACTAATGCATATATATGAAATTTAGAGAGATGGTAATGATAACCCTGTATGCGAGACAGTAAAAGAGACACAGATGTATAGAACAGTCTTTTGGACTCTGTGGGAGAGGGAGAGGGTGGGATGATTTGGGAGAATGGCATTGAAACATGTATAATATCAAATAAGAAATGAATCTCCAGTCTAGGTTCGATGCAGGATACAGGATGCTTGGGGCTGGTGCACTGGGATGACCCGGAGGGACAGTATGGGGAGGGATGTGGGAGGGGGGGTTCAGGATTGGGAACACGTGTACACCCGTGGCGGATTCATGTTGATGTATGGCAAAACCAATACAATATTGTAAAGTAATTAGCCTCCAACTAAAATAAATAAATTTAAAAAAAAAAGAAGAAGAGATTTCTGGGCAGTGTCAAGGTCTGAGGTGAGACAAATTAACAATTTAAGTCTATCCAGCAGTGTAGTTTTTCTCTGCCATGCTCTGGTGAAGGTTCAACAAATATGAGTGATGGGTTCATTCAGAATGGGATTTTGTCAGGGAAATGTGTTACAGAGGAGAGGGTCAGGGGCTCATTGTGATACTGGGCTGTGGAATCCAGGCTAGATAACCATGGAGATGAAGGAAGGTAGAGAATAATGGCTATTAAGGAAATAGAGAAATCAGTTAATTAGAAGCAGGAAATGTATTTAGTGATATTGTATTCTCTCGGCTGCTGGACACCCAGAAACACCTACCTTATCCACAGACCAAAAGCTCTAAAATAGGCCCTGCTGCCATCTTATCTATAGAGATGAATGTATCTTCCCAGAAAGGTTATTTCACTTCAAACCCCCTAATCCAGAGGCTGAGAAATTCCCATTGTCTCCCCAAATAGTATCAAGATAGGAAAATTCAAATCACTTTGCCGTATTGCTGAGCATATTGAAGACTCCTAGACCTAACTTCCTACCTTCACCCTGCTCTTCATGCCTCATTACTTACCAGTTAAAATGGTGTCTAAAATAGCTTTGAAGTACTTACTACATTTGGTTATCAGAGATTTGGGAAAGTGGAGGTTGGTGCTGAGAAACTTTGTGCTAAGACTAAAGATCTAAATGTCAAATGCTAATAGAAATTCACCAAAGGATTTGCTTGAAAAATGGCAAAATTCATTATTTTCAGAATTTTAATTGGTTGTTTAAACTTTCTGCATTAAACTTCTCTCCGCATCAAAAACACATACAAGATTTATTTCGCACAAGTATGTCAAGTAATGCTTTTTGACCAAACCAAGCAGACTTGACTTAATGACTATAGTGATGGGCCTAGTCCCAATTGCATTAATTGGTAAAATATTTATGACCCACAGTATCATAATGTATGTGCAAATATAACTGGGATGTTGAGTGACCCAGATAACACTGAAAGTGCCTTGTCTAGGATTGGATTAATTCTACTAGACATTGTTCTTTGATGCTTTTTGGGCCTAAGGACAACTGAAGAGAAACTCCAAAGAAGGGACAGGAAAGAAAAAGCTGGGAAAACCCCCTCAAGAATGTATGCCTAAAATTTGCACTTAGCAGCTCAACTTCACACAGAAATGAGAAAACGATATCAATCTATGGCTTACCTACTCTGTGTTAGGTCCTTTTACATCCATCATTCTATTATATTATAACAATGATATTGCAAAGTAGATGTATACTGATTAGAAAACTAAACTTAGCAAGGATAAATGACTTACCCAAAGTCATATGCTTAGTAACTGGCAAGCCATGATTCCAACTTAACTTTGTCTAGTTCATGAAACTCTGTCCCCATCCTGTACTTCTTCAAGAACAGCCCCCTTCCTACTATCATACCTGTTATTCTGTCTACCCCTTGAGAATTTGTGCTTCCCTGGTGGCTCAGACAGTGAAGCATCTGCCTGCAATGTGGGAGACCTGGGTTCGATTCCTGGGTCAGGAAGTTCCCCTGGAGAAGGAAATGGCAATCCACTCCAGCACTCTTACCTGGAAAATCCCGTGGATGGAGGAGCCTGATAGGCTGCAGTCCATGAGGTCGCAAAGAGTTGGACATGACTGAGCGACTTCAATTTCACTTTCACTTTCATGGTTGTTTGTCATATTCCTTGAATGCATTTTCACCTAGATAAAAATGTTGGAGGGGCAATACACAGTACATGTTCAAAACTGTCCACATAATTCCCATTGTGTCTCTTGAGAAAATGGCCTATTGGACTAGATCATATTCAATTCATTTATTAATTATGGCTTCACCATTTCCACTAAGGACATGAGGAACTGACAAATTAGCCAATAATCCTGATTATTAATTTATTTGAATCTCATTTATTTTAACAATAAATTCAAAATATATGACTTGTGATCATCATTTAAAAATATTTAAGAATGAATAAGATAATATACACTAAAAACTATGGAGTGTTTACAAGAAAAGTAGTAAGCAAAATCCAATAGTAGCTTTATTAATAACATCAAACATCTGCTATATTGTACAGGCCTTCCTACTGAAAATACAGGAGCCTTGGCAACCGCTGGGAGGTAGTGAGAAATATAGAAGATCAGGCCTTCCTGAGTCAGAATACACAGTTTAACAACGTCACTAGTCTATGTGTAGGAACATTAACATTTGAGAAGCATTATTCTAATATATTTACTTTCAGTAACCAGCATGTAAGTGTACATGGAATCACTCTTGCTGGAGGAATTTTTGAAATAGAAGAAAGAATAAGAGTTTAGGTGTCAGACTGGTGTTAACACTTCCTAGTTTTGCGACTTTGGGCAAGTTTTTTTTTTTTTTCCATTGAAAGAAAATTGCTTTACAATGTTGTGTTGGTTTCTGCTGTACAACAATGCAGATCAGCAATAATTATACAAATATCCCTTCCCTCTTGAGCCTCCCTCCACTCCTCACACCCCACAGTTCTTGGTCATCACAGAGCACCAGGCTAGGCTCCCTGTATTATAAAGCAACTTCTCACCAGCTATCTATTTTACACGTGATAGTGTATATATATTGACGCTACTTTCTCCATTCTTCCCACTGTCTCCTTACTCTACTATGTTCATCATCCATTCTCTACATATGCATCTCCATTTCTTCCCTGCAAATGGTTCATCAGTACCATTTTTCTAGATACCATATATATGTGTTAACATGTGGTATTTGTTTTTCTTTTTCTGACTTACTGCACTCTGTGTAACCAACTCTAAGTTCATCCACGTCACTAAAACTGACTCCAACTCATTCTTTTTTGTGATTGAGTAATATTCCATTGTATATGTACCACATCTTCATCCATTTATCTCCAGATAGACATCTAGGTTTCTTCCATGTCCTGCTGCTAAGTCACTTCAGTCGTGTCCGACTCTGTGTGACCCCAGAGGCGGCAGCCCACCAGGTCCCCTGTCCCTGGGATTCTCCAGGCAAGAACACTGGAGTGGGTTGCCATTTCCTTTTCCAGTGCATGACAGTGAAAAGTGAAAGTGAAGTCGTTCAGTCGTGTCCGACTCCTAGCAACCCCATGGATTGCAGCCTACCAGGCTCCTCTGCCCATGGGGTTTTCCAGGCAAGAGTACTGGAGTGGGGTGCCATTGTCTTCTCCGTTCCATGTCCTAGCTATTGTAAATAGAGCTATAATGAACATTGGGGTACATGTGTATTTTAGAATTGTGGCTTTCTCAGGGCATATGGCCACTAGTGGGATTCCTGGATCGTATGCATTCCTTTTTATGGCTGAGTAATATTCCACTGTACATATGACCATAGCTTCTTTATCCATTCATCTATCAATGGATATAGAGGTTGCTTTCATATCCTGCTGCTGCTGCTACTGCTGCTGCTAAGTCACTTCAGTCATGTCCGACTCTGTGCGACCCCATAGTCGGCAGCCCACCAGGCTCCCCCATCCTTGGGATTCTCCAGGCAAGAACACTGGAGTAGGTTGCCATTTCCTTAGTGCTATAGTGAACTTTGGGGTACATGTGTCTTTTTCAGTTTTGGTTTGCTCAAGGTATATGCCTTGTAGTTGGATTCCTGGGTCGTATGGTAGTTTTATTCCTACTTTTTAAAGGAATCTCCATATTATTCTCCATAATGGTTGTATCAGTTTACATTCCCACCAACAGTGTACAAGAGTTCCTTTTTTCTCCACATCATCTCCAGCATATATTGTTTATAGATTTTTTGATGATGGTCATTCTGACTAGTGTGAGGTAATACCTTACTGTAGTTTTGATTTGCATTTCTCTAATAATTAGTGAAATTGAGCATCTTTTCATGTGTTTATTGGCCATCTGTATGTCTTCTTTGGATAAATGTCTGTTTTTTAATTTTTGATTCATTTTTTGACTGGGCTGTTTATTTTTCTGATATTGAGCTGTACAAACTGCTTATATATTTTGGAGATTAATCCTTTGTCAATTGTTTCCTTAGCAATTATTTTCTCCCATTCTGAATGCTGTTTTTTAATCTTGCTTATTGCTTCATTTACTGTGCAAAAGCTTTTAAGTTTAATTAGGTCCCATTTGTTTATTTTTGTTTTTATTTCCATTACTCTAGGAGGTAGATCAAAGAGGATCTTGTGATTTATGTCAAAGAGCTTATTACCTATGTTTTCCTCTAAGAGCTTTATAGTTTCTGGCCTTACATTTAAGTCTTGAATCCATTTTGTTTATTCTTGTGTGTGGTGTTAAGAGGTGTTCTAGTTTCATTCTTTTACATGTAGCTAGCTGTCCACTTTCCCCAGCACCACTTATTGAAGAGAATGTCTTATCTCCAGTGTATATTATTGCCTCCTTTGTCAAAGATAAGGTACCCATAGGTGTATGGGTTTATCTCTGAGCTTTCAATCTTGTTCCATTGGTCTGTAATTCTGTTTTTGTGCCAGTCCCATACTGTCTTAATGACTGTAACTTTGTAGTACAGTCTAAAGTCAGGAAGGTTGATTCCTCCAGCTCCATTCTTCTTTCTCAAGATTTCTTTGGCTATTCAAGTCTTTTGTGTTTCCACACAAATCATTAAATTTTTTGTTCTAGGTCTGTGAAAAATACCATTGGTAGTTTGATAGGGTTTGCAATTGAATCTTTAGATTCAATTTGGGTAGTAGAATCATTTTCACAATACTGATTCTTCCAATGCAAGGACATGGTATATCTCTCCATATGTTTGTGTCATCTTTGATTTCTTTTATTAGTGTCCTATAGTTCTGCATACATGTCTTTTGTCTCTTTAGGTAGGTTTATTCTTAGGTATTTTATTCTTTTTGTTACTTTTTTTAAAATTCTTTTTGTTATTTTATTCTTTTTCTGGTGAATGGGATTGTTTCCTTAATTTCTCTTTGTGATTTTTCATTGTTACTGTATAGTAATGCAAGCGATTTCTGTGTATTAATTTTATATCCTGCAACTTTACTAAACTCCCAAACTCATTCTGCAAGGACACCATCACCCTGATACCAAAACCAGATTAAGATATTTAAAAAAAAAAATTGCAGGCCAATATCACTGATGAACATAGATGAAAAAATCCTCAGTATAATTCTAGCAAACAGAATCCAACAACACATTAAAAGGATCATCCATCTTGATCAAGTGGGCTATATCCCAGGGATGCAAGGTCAATCAGTGTGATATACTGTATTAACAAACTGAAAGGTAAAAACCATATGATCATCTTAATAGACACAGAGAAAGCTTTCAACAAAATTCAACACCCATTTATGATAAAAACTCTGCAAAATGTAGGCAAAGAAGAAACATACCTCATCATAATAAAAGCCGTATATGACAAACCAACAGCAATTATTATTCTCAATGGCAAAAAACAAGACAGAGGTGCCCACTCTTACCACTGCTATTCAGCATGGTTTTGGAAGTCTTGGTCATGGCAATCAGAGAAGAAAAATAAATAAAAGAAATCCAGATTGGAAAAGAAGTAAAACTCTCACTGTTTGCAGATGACATGATACTATACATAGAAAATCCTAAAGATGCCATCAAAAAATTACTTGTTATTTAAATAACTTGTAAATTACAAGTTATTTAAACCTCTTTAAGTCTGGGAGTCTTTACCTATAAAGATGAGAAAAATAAAAATGGGGCAGAGTGGAAACCAAGAGTAACACAGGCCAAAAGACAACAGGAAAAATGAATTTTGACATAAGGTCTGCTGGAATGGAGAAGTGGAGAGCAGATTTTGTAGAATACTCTTGCACTTCATAGTTTATTAGAAATATATACCTGTATAATTTGGCTGACATTTAAGAACTAGAAGAGATTAATTTTGGCTAAGGTTTTACTATGCCTTTTTGCCTTTAAGCAGCTTAAATTTTGGATAAATGGTCATATACTTTAGAACACCAAGAGAAATGGTGAAACAGAGGTGACTTAAGGATATACAATCAATTTAATGGAAAAGTCCATATGAGCAAAGCAAAACAAAGTCTTACAAAAATACATCTACATATTATATCTCTCACAATTACTCTTGTGATCTAATGAATTGAGATTTTTTTCTATACCAAAGCCTATAGGTTTTAAAAATCCAGTTTGCTAAATTCTAATGAATAAAATTTACCAAAGATACTTTCTTTTTCAGGAAGAATAATGGTTTAATCAAAACATCTCTAATTTTTTTATCTATTAGTGTGATTCCAAAAATGAGAAAATTAAGCAGAACTTCATCTATTTCAGCATTGATTAAACAAAACAAAAAGTTTTAAATTATAATATCAGATATACTGTTCATTTTCCAGACATGATTTTTTCATATTCTCCTGCCAAAATATGGATTATGCAAGTATTTCTTTGAATGATAGCATTATAGCAAATGTTTTTAAGGCAGTGTTTTTTTAAATGAGAAACTAATAATCATACTAATGATAAATTGTAAAACACTCTTTCCACTCTATCTGACATTATCCTTGTCCCACTTTTTTAATTGGAGTATCTTGCACAAATGCATTTGCCTAGAGTTCTAGGTACAGGTAAATGGATGTCTCCAAAATAACATGAAAAATAAAGCTTTACCATTGTTTGACATTGGCTGTTGGGACAAAAATACAATAATATGCTATATTTTTAATGGAGTTTACTGGGGTCAGCTTGGCTGTTGGCATGGAGACTCTTGTTTTTCTGACTAGAGTCCAAGAAAATGAAACCTAACATATTTGAGAAAACCTTAGACGATCCTGTGCACAAAAATTTAAAAATAAAATGCCATTACACAGTACTGGCACCTATGCACATAAAGAAAAACAACAAAAACAACTTTGTGCAACTTATGGTGTTTTGAGGTTTTTAAAAAGCTTCATTCTAATTTTAACAAATCATCATACTGTGTTTGCTCCTTGGGAAAAAGCTAGAACAGAAAAATGATTCAAATAAAAATGTTATATCAGAAACTAGAGGAATCAGAGCAGGATTTATAGCACATATTTCAAAGAAAGTAAGGAGATTATAAAAATCTAAAACAATGCATAATTCATAATAAATCCTGTCATATTTGAAATGTCCTTGAATATTAATTAGGTGCCCAGATAGAAGTGAAAGTGACTTCACTTTCACTTTCTACTTTCATGCATTGGAGAAGGCAATGGCAACCCACTCCGGTGTTCTTGCCTGGAGAATCCCAGGGACAGAGGAGCCTAGTGGGCTGCCATCTATGGGGTCGCACAGAGTCGGACACGACTGAAGCAACTTAGCAGCAGTAGCAGCAGCAGGAGCAGCCAGACAGAAGTTGCTATACTATACTTTCTGTCCTATGATGAACTTCGAAAAGAAAACTTTTCATATTTGTATAATAATTCAGAAGTGTCTTGCAAATAAAAAGAAAGAAATATCCATTAGGGATTTTGCAATGTAAAGTATGTGATCTTATGAAAAGACTAAATTGAAGAGCTGGAGTACCTCATAAGAATGATTTTTGAATCACAAGTATATTTTATAGATTTTGGGAAAATGGGAAGGGTTGTATCCTAATAATGATTATAAGCTGTTGATATGGGGCTTAAAATTGTCAACAACAAATATATCATTTATCATTTAATGATATCCACAACATAGATGCACCAGTTCCATTGCTCTGCAAAATCTGTGGATCAAAAGTAATCTCTCTTGGAAGTCTATTCCAGGTTTCACATTTCTGTGTGCTCACTAAATATTTTGAGATAGAGTTTCCCCATAGCCCACAAGCACACTGAATTTAAACTCTATAGGCAAGCAGTAGTTGATTATGCCAGTTATGCAAATAACAGACTATAGCAAGAAAATTGTATATGGCAAAGAGAATATTTCTTTCTGGAAATATCACTTGTACAATAATAAACCATCTATCTTTTAGGAATCAAAGAACTATTAACATCTAAGTATTGATAGTGTTGAGAAATAATTTAGATAGAAGTAATTGTCTAGCAGAAAACAGGAGATTTAAACAGTGGGGTGGATTTAAAATTACCCAGAACAGAATGATTACTAATAGATATTGCTGTTTTCCCTTACAGTAATAGAGAAACCTCTGTTGTGATAGTTAATTGTTCCAGGCATTCATATAAATTTAGATAAATCAAATTCTCTTAAAATAAACCTTCTAAATATGAAGACTGAAATCAAGCAGTGATCACTTTCATCATCACAAACATGTGCCACATTGCTCAGGATCCTGACTGTATCTGTTTCCTAATGCTGCCAAAACAAAAAACAAAACCAAACTAAGTGGTTTAAAACGGCAGAAGTGCATTCTCCCACAGGCCAGAAGTCTGAAATTAAGGTGTTGGCAGGGCCATGATCTTTCTGAAGGCTCTGGGGGAGGATGCTTATTTGACTCCTAGTTTCTCGTGGCTGCTGGCATTCACTCTCTTGTTAATGCACCACCCCAATATCTCCATCTGTCTTCACATGGTCCTCTCTGTTTCTGAATCCAGATTTCTCTCTTCTCATAAGGACATCAGTCATTAGATTAGGGCCCAATTTAATCTGGTATAACCTTATTTCCAAATAAGGTCATATTTTGAGGTCCCAGTATTATATTTTTGAGCAAAACATAATTCAATCTATAACACTGGCCTAGTGTTAAGTAGTCTAGATGTAGTCATTCACTATCCATTTACAATTATTTATTTGTATCTAGTGAGTATCTATTCTATTATGCCAGGTGCTGTTACAAATAATATAGACTATACCCTTACTCTTAAAGAGTTTATGGTCTGCATTCAAACCAAATCCTATAGCTGTATATACTTTATATTTTAAAATTATATGTAGCTTATAATTTAGCAAAATCTTTTAATTTACGTTTCTGTGATTAGTGTTCAAAATATCCTGCCATATATGCTAAGTTCAGTTCAGTTCAGTTCAGTCTCTCAGTTGTGTCTGACTCTTTGCGACCCCATGAACTGCAACACGCCAGGCCGCCCTGTCCATCACCAACTCCTGGAGTTCACCCAAACTCATGTCCATCGAGTCAGTGATGCTAACCAGCCATCTTACCCTCTGTCGTCCCCTTCTCCTCCTGCCCCCAATCCCTCTGGCATCAGGGTCTTTTCCAGTGAGTCAACTCTTCTCATGAGGTGGCCAAAGTATTGGAGTTTCAGCTTCAACATCAGTCCTTCCAATGAACACCCAGGACTGATTTCCTTTAGAATGGATTGATTCGATCTCCTTGCAGTCCAAGGGACTCTCAAGAGTCTTCTCCAACACCACACTTCAAAAGCATCAATCCTTCGGTGCTCAGGTTTCTTCACAGTCCAACACTCACATCCATACATGACCACTGGAAAAACCATAGCCTTGACTAGACGGACCTTTGTTGGCAAAGTAACGTCTCTGCTTTTCAATATGCTATCTAGGTTGGTTATAATTTTCCTTCCAAAGAGTAAGTGTTTTTTAATTTCATGGCTGCAATCACCATCTGCAGTGATTTTGGAACCCAAAGTCTGCCACTGTTCCCACTGTTTCCCCATCTATTTCCCATGAAGTGATGGGACCAAATGCCATGATCTTCGTTTTCTGAATGCTGAGCTTTAAGCCAACTTTTTTCACTCTCCTCTTTCACTTTCCTCAAGAAACTTTTTAATTCCTCTTCATTTTCTGCCATAAGAATGGTGTCATCTGCATATCTTAGGTTATTGATATTTCTCCCAGCAATCTTGGTTCCCGCTTGTGCTTCTTCCAGCCGAGTGTTTCTCATGATGTATTTTGCATAGAAGTTAAATAAGCAGGGTGATAATATACAGCCTTGACGTACTCCTTTTCCTATTTGGAACCAGTCTGTTGTTCCATGTCCAGTTCTAACTGTTGCTTCCTGACCCGCATATAGGTTTCTCAAGAGGCAGGTCAGGTGGTCTGGTATTCCCATCTCTTTCAGAATTTTCCGCAGTTTGTAGTGATCCACACAGTCAAAGGCTTTGGCATAGCCAATAAAGTAGAAATAGATGTTTTTCTGGAACTCTCTTGCTTTTTCCATGATCCAGCGGATGTTGGCAATTTGATCTCTGGTTCCTCTGCCTTTTCTAAAACCAGCTTGAACATCTGGAAGTTCACAGTTCATGAATTGTTTGAAGCCTGGCTTGGAGAATTTTGAGCACTACTTTACTAGTGTGTGAGATGAGTGCAATTGTGCTAAGTTAGTAGCTACATTATTTTGGGAAAGGGGAGACCAGGACTTAGAGAGGTTAATATTTATTCAAGGCTGCCCATCTGGTAAAAGCAACCAAAGTTGGAACCAATACTGAGGTAAAAATGTAACAGTATAAAATGCTGTATTATATCCACTTGCCATTCCTAATTAATAACAAGTAGCTTTCCTACATATTACAGTGTTTACAATTCATCATATAGATATACGGTTGAAAACTAAAGAACACTAGCTCATAAAGCAAAGCTTGTTTATTTATTTTAACAAATTTATTTTATTTCTAACTATTCATGATACTACAGGAAACATTCTGTGATTTATTTTCTATAAAACAGTGTAACACCTTAGGAGTGGCAAGAAGTTATCTCTGTTTTCACTGATGAATAAAACAAAGCTAGATTTTGATGTGAATTCATAAAATCATAGATCCATTAGAATTTCAGTATTAAATATGTTGAAAGGAATCTTAAAGCTCATGTCATTCAATCCCACATCCCCTTCACAACAGGTATCTAGACAGAAAATCAAGACATTGAAGAATATACAAATGTGAGCATGATGTATTTATTCCCCTATAATTAATCTACATAATGGACGATACTTTATATATTCTAGACTTCAATGAGTAACAAAACTATGGCAGCTCTTAATGAACCAGCATCATATCTGAAGTCATAATGATGGCATGGATGGGGAAATGGTGAGGCAATGGGTGAGCCCAGATTCTATTCCATAACTGTGTGTGTATGTGTTTTCAGTCTTTCAGACTTCTTTCTGGCACACTCCCTTATGAGAAATGCTTTAGCAGACACACAGTTCTTAGCCCCCTTCAACAAAGCTGCTGCCAGTGCTGAAACCAACATTAAGAAACAGAGAGAAAAAAAGCACTCAGGACTGAAACCAAGGTGATAGAGACGTAGACTCAAAATCAGCCAAAAAAGGCAGATGCCAAATGGAAGCATATACTACTCACTTTACAAGACTCTGCAGTAATAGCAAAAATAATGCCATTTTAGCTAATCAATAACAGGGGTGAGGGAGGAGAATGAATAAGCAGAAGAAGGAGCTAGAAAGAAAGCTCTGAGAAGATAAGCTGCTGCTCATGGGCAAACAGCACATTCTGATTAATTTAAAGAAAAAGAATTACATGTTTCAGTGACAGTGAGTCTTTGGGTCATCTGCATACACTTCTTACTCTCTTAATACGGAAGGATCACCTTATAAGCAAATTACCTGCTTTGGGACTATGTATTCGTATCTTGCAATATGATTTTTTACTCTCCTGAAAACAACCAGAGTGATATTTTCTTATGAATAACTCATCATCTACTATGGTCTCCAAAGTCATTTTTGTCATGCATGCAGGGAACACATCATTCCCCACACTGTAGTTGTATGTCATTAGCTGGACTTTTTCATTTCTCACTATGTTAAGGGCTTTATAGATTTCATACCTCTATTCCTTAAATCCAAAAATCCCTTAACATGACTTTTCTGTTGTGTTTTCTGCCCATAATCTATTCCCTCTTCTGATAACTTCCTTAAGTACGTCCCTTAAACTTTTTGCTCATGTCTTATTTTCAGGGGAAGACATTCTTGAAGTGGGGAAATGAAGCAAGCACAATGAATGCAGCCCTCAGCTCCCTGCAAACCAGCAAGTCTTCACAGGGGCATAGATGAAGTCAGACTAATGAGAGCTGGCTCTGAGATTTCTGTTAGAATCTGTGGAAATATAAAGATTTATTTCTATTCAGGTAATATACAATAGGATATTAGCCTGGGGCTGCCAGTATCATTTGCATGCCTGAAAATAAGCCCAGCTATAGAAAAGTAGAGGCAATAAATGAAGAAATAAATATTGGGTTGGCCAAAAACTTTGTTTGGAATATTCCAGAAGGTCTTTTCCCAAAGTGGCCCAAAAGGCCACATTTTGGCCAAGCCATTATTTCTGAATTTAGTGCTTAAGCACCTGGATTCAGCTATGCTTGAAAAAAGACATCTCCTCTGGACTTTTCACTTACTTTGGATAATTATTCCCCTTTGTGCTTAAGCCAGATTAAGTCCAGTTTTCTATTGCTTTCTGTTAAAAGATTTCTGAATACTCAAGCCCTTAGGACCCAACACATTATCCTCAAGTTCTATAATTCTTTGCTTCAAAACTGTATACTGTCTTCCATTTCCTTTCTTCTACCCCTAGTCCAACCATGCTTTTCCTGTCAGAATCACATTGATCTAGAAAAGGGGAAGTGTTTTTTAGGAAAGATCATTTATTATAAAGATATTTCATGCTTATCCTAAAAATATCAATCAGAATAATACTATACAAACCAAAAAATACAAGACATCTGTTCATCTCACTCCTCACTTCACCCCACTTCAAAAGCAAACATGTGTGTGGTGGGGGGGGGGGGGGGGGGGCNGGGGGGGGGGGGGTTGGGCAAGCAATATAAATTTAAAAGTGCAAAAACAACTATTAAAAGAGGTGGTACATCCACATTTCCTAGTGTCCTCAAAATATAAAATTTTTTAAATACACACAATTCTCATATATGTAGTGAAATCCTGCTTTAAGAATCACCACAAAGCAGCCTGCCTCACCCCTCAGAATTTGAGCCATTCTTTTCTCTTATCCTGCAGTTCTTTACTTGTTTATTTATTTAATTCTGCTTTATAGTACAGGTAGCTGCCAATACATATTTGACTCCTCTCCAGTTGATAAGAACCCTAAAGGCATGGAATGAGTTTGATTCATCTTTGTGTTCCCAGGATTTAGTCCAGTGGTTAATTTATGTGTTTAAATGAATTAATGAGTGTGTGAATGATAAATAAGTGATAAAAGATCTCACTGATCAGCATTCTCTAAAGTTGAATTGGGTATGTACACATTCTCCTGTATTTTAATTTAAGCTCATTCTCTAGAGTTTCATGTATATTATCAGAGACCAGGCAATTGATGAGCAAGCCTTTAGCGTCAATTCTCTGGGGAGAGCAAACACTCATCTAACTTCATCCTATCTTTAATCATTATATAATGATGACAGGGAGGGGAAAAATAACCATCTAAGATGCAATTATGATATCTTCTGGAATTTCCAATACAGACTTCAGTTAGTTAATTAAATCTTATAGCCTGAACCCTGTAGCTTTCTTTTTTTTTTTTCACCCTGTAGCTTTCTAACCTTGATCCTGTGACTTAGCTAATAAAGAATTCTTGACTTGTTTTGTGACTGAATTTCTATGTAGTAATTAATACCTCATCTTTTCCCCTTCATTTTTCCTTAAGTCCTCTAAAGTCTGGAACTGGAATCAAAGTTTTGGAATGATGGATTGGGATGTCTTAAGGACCACAAATTTTTGCCTGCTTGCTCAGATTTCCAAATATTGTTCATTCCTGGATTTCCATCACCCTGGATCCATCAGTTTTTGTTTATAATCTTCTCAATACTTACTACCCTATTGAACTACCAACTATTCTTGTTTATCTCCCACCTTGTAAGGTGGGAGGCAATATAGCCTAGTGGGAAAATAGTCAGTCTTAGAATTAAGCCTACATCCAAATCCCAGTTCTGACACATAACAGCTGTGTGATTCTGGGTGAGTTACTTAACTTCTCTGCACTTGTATTTCTTATAAATAGGATTTATAATTAATGTGCCTTCCATGTACTTATAGATAATGTAGGGAGTATTTTTAGTGCCCCCTTCCATCTACATTTATTTGTTCTTGTTTTAGTTATTTGCCTTTTAGTTCTCGATTCCATCTCTTCCTTTTTGTCTTCTTCCAAATATCATAGTTAGCAAGAAATACAAACTTTCTGGACTCTGGCCAACCTTCTTTTGGTTACCTTGTGCAAAAGAAGGCTCTGCTGGCTCTGCAAAGGGCTGGGAAGTTGGACGGAAGAGAGAAGCTATTGTTTTTCTGCTTCTAGTAGTACATTCAGCTGCAGCAGCTGTCAGCTATGGGATACAGAATATGTGGTAGTTTTAGTAATATTTGGCAGGACTGCAGCTGTTGCTTGGTCCCAACAACAGCAGCAATGGCCATGTCTCCAGAATATTTGCTTTCATTTACTAAAAGTTAAGAATATGACTCTAATGTAAATATAGACTTCATATGGTCAAATATTTTAATCAGTTTGGTCAGTAATAAGCAAATCAGCAAGATTGTAAGACTGCTGAAAAGAAGGTTTAAAAATAGAGAGTTACACAGTCAATAACACAAAAGAATGATTAAAATGAATTTGCTAATAGATACAAAATGCCTATAAGACAATGAACTATAACTCCTAGTGTTATCTTTGCAAATGAGCAGAAATTATTTGTATTTCTACAAAACACCTATAAATTAACATGGAACATGTATCTTCACTAAAAGTCTGGACAAAATATATTCTCCTAAATTTCTTAGGGTGCATCTGTTAAACAGTGCCCTCATTAGATAGTGGAAAAACAACATGCGTCCCAATTTTTTACCTCATTTCCTGCTTTTAGATAAAACTTTCGCAAATGACAAAAGGACATATTCCACTCCTACTCCCAATCCCCTATAATCAGATTACTAAACCCAGAAAAATTTTCAGATAAGTAGTCTTGTGCCATTACTGTTTAAATAAGATTTGGAATATTAATACAAATTTAATATGTGGTCAATAATAGATGAGAGTAATAATCAGTTCAGTTCAGTTCCGTTCAGTCGCTAAGTCATGTCCGACTGTTTGCGACCCCAGGAATCGCAGCACGCCAGGCCTCCCTGTCCATCATCAACTCCCGGAGTTCACTCAAACTCATGTCCATCGAGTCAGTGATGCCATCCAGCCATCTCATCCTCGGTCATCTTCTCCTCCTGCCCCCAATCCCTCCCAGCATCAGAGTCTTCTCCAATGAGTCAACTCTTCCCATGAGGTGGCCAAAGTACTGGAGTTTCAGCTTTAGCATCATTCCTTCCACAGAAATCCCAGGGCTGATCTCCTTCAGAATGGACTGGTGGGATCTCCTTGCAGTCCAAGGGACTCTCAAGAGTCTTCTCCAGCACCACAGTTCAAAAGCATCAATTCTTCGGTGCTCAGCCTTCTTCACAGTCCAACTCTCACATCCATACATGACCACAGGAAAAACCATAGCCTTGACTAGACGGACCTTAGTCGGCAAAGTAATGTCTCTGCTTTTCAATATGCTATCTAGGTTGGTCATAACTTTTCTTCCAAGGAGTAAGCATCTTTTAATTTCATGGATGCAGTCACCATCTGCAGTGATTTTGGAGCCCAAAAGAATAAAGTCTGACACTGTTTCCACTGCTTCCCCATCAATTTCCCATGAAGTGATGGGACCGGATGCCATGATCTTCGTTTTCTGAATGTTGAGCTTTAAGCCAACTTTTTCACTCTCCTCTTTTACTTTCATCAAGAGGCTTTTTAGTTCCTCTTCACTTTCTGCCATAAGGGTGGTGTCATCTNCAAAAGAATAAAGTCTGACACTGTTTCCACTGCTTCCCCATCTATTTCCCATGAAGTGATGGGACCGGATGCCATGATCTTCGTTTTCTGAATGTTGAGCTTTAAGCCAACTTTTTCACTCTCCTCTTTTACTTTCATCAAGAGGCTTTTTAGTTCCTCTTCACTTTCTGCCATAAGGGTGGTGTCATCTGCATATCTGAGGTTATTGATATTAGTTGCCACTATTTTTTAAAACTATGCTTGAATAATCATAGAATAATCATAGTTACATAGATGTAATTTAGAGCTTTTTTTTTTTCTCTGCCCCAGTTTAGGACCTGGTCCTTCTTACACTGTCCAGTTCATTCTAATTGGTCATGCCATGTCCTGGAACATCACTTGGATGAGTGTAGAAGTAACTGGTGACTTTCCATAAAATAATTAGTTGACAAGGAAAGAATCACCAGCTCATTCATCATTTTGCTGAGTGTTTAGAAAATGCAACTGTAAGATCAGTACCATATGGTAGAGCTATGGCTAAGATTATAATTTTCATATTCCCAGAGAAAATTGCCTTCTCAATTGGCCAGCAAGGTGCTGCCATGCTGTGCCATCTTCTCACCACATTTGTGTGACATTGAATCTAGTTCCATAATTCCTAGCAAAGCGTGGGTACAGACAGGATAGCATCTGGACAGATTCTTGTATGCCTAATAAGGAAGGATGATTAATTCTGGATTGGAAAAAAATTTTTTAATCTTTTGAAAATCCTTGACCTATGGTTCTATTTTCATTTATTTTTTGCATGAATTTTTATTGGCTTTACAATGTTGTGTTAATTTCTTGCTGTACAGCATAGTGAATCAGTCATATGTATACATAAATCCCCTCATTTTTAGATTTTTTTCCTGTGCTGCACAGTAGGTTCTCATTAGTTATCTATTTTATGTGTATATATGTCAGTCCAAGTCTCCCAACACATCCCACCTCCTTTTCCCCCCTTGGTAGCCTTTAGGATCTAGAGATTGTCATATAGAATGAAGTAAGTCAGAAAGAGAAACAATTATCATATAATATCATTTATATGTGGAATTTAGAAAAATTGTAGAGATGAACTTATTTGCAGAGCAGAAACAGACTTACCGATATAGAGATCCATGGTTCTATATTTAATTCAGGATAACTGACTCAATGTGGATATGAAGAAATGTATTAAGTGATAAAAAATCACTCAACCCTCTGAATTGAATTAGAGAATGTTGGCCTTTCTTCTCTAACAATTTATTTCAAGGCATTTAGAGTCATCAGCACTTTCTTTTAGTCTGATTCTAATAGTTTTTTAGACCCTTTGTCTCTTATCACCAGCCCCCATAGCGGTATAACCATGTAGAACTCAATGTGTTTGTGTATGTAACCTCCTCTCCTGAATTTTACCAGCCCCATTCCTATCCAGGCATGTAATTCAGCAAACCCAAGATTCCCAGCTGGAGAACTTAGTACCAGATTTGCCTTGATATTGGTTTCACACTGATGCATAACAATGTTTCTTGCACACAGGGTGATACCAGCAACTGAACCTCAACTTTGGTTGCCTGCTCAATTTCCAGCTTCCACAAGGATAAGAGAATCCTTCCTTGTTTCTCAGAATTAGAGATTTCTCCCTGCACCTAGTCCTGATGTTAATTCCCTTTCTGTACAGACAGACTCCCTAGAGTTCAACTGTTTTCTTGGATTTGGAATAATATCTTTTGCTAGACAACTGTGATCATTCATCATGACTATTCCTCTGTGCTTATTTTGACCAACCCTGAAACATCTCTGTGGTGAGTCTCTTTCTAACACCTCTTTTGTTATCTTACATGAGCTCCATTTAGACACTGATGATTTCCATTTCCATAGGGAAAGGAAGAGTAATACTGATTACTGTACATGGTTTATAGCAAGTAGAATCCTTAAACATGGGTTGCCTAGGTAACATAAATGCTAGAAGAGGAGTTGAAGACCAAAATACTGTGCAGCTCAACTATGCATCATCAACTTAGAATCCATACAGATGACATTTCCTTTATTCATGGAGAGTGGTGGTCCTAATGGCGTTATATGCCACACAGAATTTTTACCAATTCTTTTTTCTTTTTTCAAAAAGAAATTCAGAAATTTCTTTTTTAAGTTGCACATTTAAAAAATTTATTTATTTTTAATTGAAGGATAATTGCTTTATACTATTGTGTTGGTTTCTACCAAAAATCAATATGAATCAGCCATAGGTTGACCCATGGCACCACCACTTGAACACTCCTCCCATCTCCTCTCCCATCCCACCCCTCTAGGTTGTCACCAAGCCCCAGCTTGAGTTCCTTGAGTCATACAGCAAATTCCCATTGGCTATCTATTTTATATATGGCTGCCTATTCTGCTGTCTCCATACATCCCACCTCTGCTTCCTCCCCATCAGCCATATGTATAAGTCTCTTCTCAGTGTCTGTGTCTCCACTGCTGCTCTACGAATAGTTTCATCAGTGCCATCTTTCCAGATTCCATGTATTTGTGTTAGTATACAACATTTGTTTTCCACTTTCTGACTTAGCTTTACTCTGTATAATAGGTTCTATGTTCATCCATCTCATTAGGATTAACTCAAATGCATTCCTTTTGTGGCTGAGTAATATTCCATTGTGTATATGTACCACTGCTTCTTTATCTATTCATCTGTTGATGCACATCTAAGTTGCTTCCATGTCCTATCTATTATAAATAAAGCTGCAAAGAACATTGGGATACATGTGTCTTTTTCAATTTTGGTCTCTTCAGGGTATATGCCTAGTAATGGGATTAGTGGGTCATATGGTGGTTTTATTCCTAGCTTTCTAAGGAATTACCATACTGTTCTCAATAGTGGCTGTATCAACTTACATTCCCATCATCAGTGCAAGGTGGTTCTCTTTTCTCCACACCCTCTCCAGCATTTATTGTTTGTAGATTTTTGATAATGGCCATTCTGACCAGTATGAGCTAATATCTCATTGTAGTTTATATTTGCATTTCTCTAATAATGAGCAGTGTTGAGCATTTTTTCATGTGTTTGTTAGCCATCCATATATCTTCTTTGGAGAAGTTTTTTTACCAATTCTTTTTTCTTTTTTTTTTTAAAGAAACTCAGGAATTTATCTCTTTTTAAGTTGCACTTTTTTTTTTTAATGTTGGCAGTTTATTGAAAATGTTTACAATACTGTGGTAGCTAAAGTAAATATGTCAATCAGAGGATTTGGCCAATAATCCACCAGTTTGGATCAAACACTGAATGATCTCTAGAGCTGAAGTTTGGGGGAGGGGAGGCCAGTTGTGTTCTCCACACTGCCCCCTTTGTCATGTTGCAAAATTGGAAACATACTCTAATATTCACTATATTCTCACCTAAGACTTTTCTATCTTTTAATTCTCATAGTTATCAACATTTTTGTTCAGAGTAAAATCTTCTTAGTTTTTAATTATTCAATATTTTAACCTTCAAAATTGCTCTATTAGCAGTTTATGCAGTATCTTATGTGGTATAATATCAACCATCACTATAGTTTAGTTTGACAGAAACTCTTCATATATGAATGTATTGTAATAGAGCTGTTACTGAATTCTGACTGGTTTCATTTGTTTCTGCTTGACTCCTTATAAAGTCTGATAGTCCTGTACATTTATAAGAGTTCAGGTTACACTAACCACTCTTGCAGAGAAGTAATAGTGTATATTTTATTAATGCATGTTATATAACATGGGAATTTAAAACTTTGGACATAGAAGTGTTTCTTAAGGTCTAATAGAAGACCTGTGGTCTAACAATGTGTATACTCTTGGAGCCCTAGGAGTGTTCTCAACTTTCCCTCCAAAGTACCCCTAAATGCTGTGAATCTGGGAGTTCAACACATAACTACTCACCTTAAACTTAAAATGCTGTTGTCATTTCATGTTTTATGTATAAATAATAAGAGGAGTTTTACTTTAAAATCCATAAGACATCTATGTATAATCAGGTAACCATGGATAAAATAAATTAACTCAGAATTTAGAAATAACAGAGTTCAGGTGTGGGCTTTCTCTTCTGGGAAAAAGAAAAAGCTATGTTCTCACTATCTGTTGTACTGAAAAGGTAAGAGTATGAAATAGGAAGCTAGATATTAAATAAAGTGAAACTTTGTTCCCTTTCTGAGGCAGGAATCAGCTGCACTCAGAACTTAAATCTATCCTCAGATATCCTTAGATTGGGAGATTGGAACACCTAATGTGACTTAGCACATTTCTCCTGAGTCAGAGGTGACATATGCTTAATAAAGTTTCCTTGTCATGATAATATTCTTCAATATGCAAAACTTTTTGAGTGGAGCCAAACTGAATAATTTTAAAGATTTCCTGAAAAACTAATGAGCCCTTTCTGATTTTGATGTTCAAAATTATTCTAAAAATTTGTTGGGTTAAGGTAGCCCCAACAAAGCCCTGTTGTGGTTGTTCAGTTGCCAAGTGGTGTCCAACTCTTTGCAACCCTGTGAAAGTGAAAGTATTATTTGCTGAGTCATGTCCTACTCTGCAACACCATGGACTGTAGCCCACCAGACTCCTCTGTCCATACAATTCTCCTGGTAAGAATTTTGGAATGGGTTGCCTTTCCCTTCTCCAGGGGATCTTCCCAACCCAGGGATCAAACCCAGGTCTCCTGCATTACATGTGTATTCTTTGCCATCTGAACCACCAGGGAAGTCCATGAACTGTAGCATTCCAGGTTTCTCTGTCCTCCACTATCTCTCAGAGTTTGCTCAAATTATGTTCATTGAGTCAGTGATTCTCTCTAACCATCTTATCCTCTGCCACCCTCTTCTCCTTTTGCTTTCAATCTTTCCCAGCATCAGCTGCTTGGGAAACATATCAGTTGCCCTGTTAGCCAAAGTAATTAACCATGAGAATAAAAGGAAGGTGAATTGGGCCCAAATATTTTTGTAACTTGAAAGCTAGTCCAAATTCATCTACCAGGCATGGAGTCATATTTAGGGGAGAAGTGGCTGATTTTAGAAGCACGACCTAAGACAGCAATAACTTTGGGAGCCAAGCACAGGACACCATTGCACACAATACCAGCAAGTGTATCACTGTGCCTGCACAAGCACCTGTGAGATTAGAATCCCACAGCAACATTGGTTGAAGATTGGCAGTTCAGCCAGTGGTGCTGATAAGTTAATTGGGTTTTTACATTTATTTTCTTGGCATTTAAAGATGGGACTAATCCCTATGGACAGAGTAGGCATTATAAGTGTTGAATGAATCAGAGGAAGTTGCAGAACATGAACAATTGATTTAAAAAACAAAAAGTGCACCTATTTGTAAAGTGTATCTGCATTTTGATTAAGGAGATCATGCCAGTTATTTGAAGAGGACTTGAATAAACTCCAGTCATGGGACAAAAGCTACCCATGGTCAGATTCCTGTCTGTAAGTGATATGGGGCATGCCTGGAGAGAGATCAAAGGTTCCTTTTACACGAGGTGAAAGACCTTAGACTCTGAGAAGAACCTGGAGATGCTTGGATGAATCAGTGTAGAAGAGAGTAGCACCCCTCTCCTGAATAGGAAATCTATAGAGTGCTAGGCTGCAGAATAATTTGGCTCAGACAGACAGAAAGCAGCTGAACTAGGCACGCATGCTAAGGCTGAGTAGCAGCAGTCACACAGTCTAACCAGGTTCTTACATATTCAGCTTCCAGGGCCACATTTGCGTTGATCTCCATCCTCAAGAGAGAACATCTGAGATTCGCATTGGCTAGTGAAAGATTATAGCAGATAGGACACTCCCTCTGAAGTCAAGGGAACCCCTTGAGACCCTCAAACATATCAAGAGCCACTAGAAAAGCCTGGACATCCTGACAGAGTTGGCAGGTAGTGATCCCAGAGTTGTTATACTCTGGGGTTCTGATATAGGATGCCATAGTTTCTACTCCATGGTGATGAATCTAGACATTTCCACATAAATGCTTATTGAGTATAAAATGTCTTCATCTAAAGAGTATAGTAAAATTGACATTTTAGGAAGATACTTCAATGAACCACTGTCACTTTACTTTTCTCTTAATCCCCTACCCTATCTTGCCACTCCTTGTTCCCTCTCCCAACTGATAACCACTAGTTTGCTCTCTATAGCTGTAAGTCTTTTACATTTTCTCATTTTGACTAGTTTGATGTATTTTTTAGATTCCATATATAAGTAAAAGCATACAGTATTTGTCTTTCTCTGTCTGACTTAATTCACTTAGAATAATACCTTCCAGGTCCATCCGTGATTTTACAAATGGCAAAATTTCATTCTTTTTTATGGTAGAGTAGTATTCTGTTGTGTGTGTTTATATATACATATATGATATATATGATACTTATATATCATATATATATATAATTTTTTATCCATTCATCTGTTGATGGCCTCTTAGGTTGCTTCCATATCTTGGCTATGAAATAATGCCACAGTGAACATTGGCATATCTTTTTGAATTAACTTTTTTGTTCTCTGCAGATATGCACCCAGGCGTAGATTGCTGGATCATATGGTAGTTCTTTTGTTGTTGTTTGAAAAACTTATGTACTATTTTCCATAGTGGTTCCACTGACATATTCCCACCAACAGTGTATAAGTGTTCCCTTTCTCTATGTTCTAGCCAACATTTTGATGATATTCATTCTGACAGGTATAAGATAATATCCCATTGTGGTTTTGAACTGAATTTCTCTGATGATTAGTGATGTAGAGAATCTTTTCCTATGCCTATTGACTATCTGTATCTCTTCTTTGAAAAAGTGTTTATTTAGGTCTTCTGCTCATTTTTTTAATTGGCATTTTTTATGTTGAGTTGTATGAACTGTTTGTATATTTCAGTTATTAACTCCTTATAAGTCATCCACATCAGAAACTTAATCATTTGGAGACATCTTGTATAAGCAAGAGATTATTTGCAGGGATCCACTTTACCATACTCTAAGATGTGAAGCCAGTCCTGCCATTAGACTAGAGGAATTTAAACAGACATAAGCCAAATAATCTAATGTTTCATCTTAAACATCTGTGAACCTGTACAGGTTCCAAGTCATTGAGGAACTAGCAGGAATCAAGGAGCAAGCAAAGAACAAAGGTAATGATAGTCTAAAACAATAGTTCCCTCAAGCCCTCCAGGGCATGGATTCCAAACTTCAACACAAGTCTCCATGATTGGATCCCTACCCTGATTCTGGCTTTACTAAACTTAAAAAAATAAAATAAAATAAGATCAATGTTGCACCGCTATTTATTGAGCAGTATCTTTATACCACATGCTGTTTAAAGCACTTTACAAACCTTTATCTCATTTAATTCTTATAACTCTCATGGGCTGATTATATTCTTGTCCCCATTCTAGGTTGGAAAAAAATGCTAATACTAAAATAGCTATTCCTTGCTTAAATTCTTACAACTAGAAATAGACCAAGTCAGGATTTGAACCCAAGCTTATTCAACTATGAAACCCAACTTCTGCTGTTGGATCTTCCTCACTTAAATCCACTTTGAGTTTGTTGCCACCTCATGTTCAGATCACTGCAAAGAGCCTAGTAACCAGGGTCCTTGCTTCAGTCCTCTCCCCGACTCCAAGCTTTGTCATCTGTCCCCAGAAATGTTTGTAGCTTCCTCCTGCACGAGCAAAGAACAATATGGAAAGAATTAAAATCAATATGAGGACTGGAGGTTAGCATGTACTTCATCCCATTACATTCTTCAATATCACACTTTGTTAAGGATCACCAAACAGAGTTGCTGTAGTTCTCAGATGTGCTTTATCTAGAATAGACAAGGGACAAATGACAATTTTATGAAATAATAAATCATTTCTCACTGTAAAATATGTTCTTTATGAGATCGTTCATCGTTATCACTGAGTCTTTCAACCATTTCTTGTGAGATTAATTTATGCAATTTTACCAGCTAAAAGCA
Source organism: Capra ibex (assembly GCA_006410555.1). Lineage (NCBI taxonomy): Eukaryota > Metazoa > Chordata > Mammalia > Artiodactyla > Bovidae > Capra > Capra ibex. The sequence goes on from SJYO01020080.1 coordinate 74,147,399, forward strand.
TGATGATGCCAATTTTCAGTGGAGATGACACAATAGAATATGTGATCCACCATAGCAGAAGATTGAGAATCAACAACCAGTATTGCTTTTTAAGCTTCTTAAAAGCATGAAGCCTCAAACAGTGAACAAACTGCTCTAGATTTTTTTCCCATGGCCAATTAGGGCATAGGCTTATTTTTAGTAAACAGTCCACAGAGACTTTTGAAGGAATAAGCACAGAGTACTTATGACTGTTCCTTTCACTAAAAAATAAACAACACAACAAAAAAACCCTTTTATTGTAACTACATAAACATTTTTTAAATTATGAGAGAAAAAATTACCTACAGTTCTACTCTCTAATACAATTATGATAAATATCTTTATATATTTCTTTTCATCATTTCATTATTTTTCCTCATTGAAATAAAATTCATAATGGATGCAAACAGGCAATCCATAGAAGAAATAGAAATGGGCAATAAACATGCTTTACTGGTAATCAGGAAAATTGAAATTAAAACAATGAGGCATCATTTATTGGCAAAAATTCAACAGATTGAAAATATTCACTTTTGAATACAGGCACAGCTATATTCCACTTATTGGAGTATATAATTGAAAAAGATTATGGGGTAATTTGCTGTATCTATTAAAATTATATTTTAAGGTATCATCCTTCAGAAATATTCAGACAGGTACAAAAAATATGTATGCAACAATGCTCATTGAATCATTTTTTGTAGAATTAAAAAAAAACAAATATCATCTGAATTTATATCAGTAAAAATGGTTAAATGCATTACAACATGTTCATCCTGGGGAATGAACATCAGTAGATATTTAAAATTGTTATGCAAGAATAACAATAGCAATGTCAGTTATGGAAAAGGTTTCCAATAAATATCATTAAGTAATAAAAATATGTTATAGAACAATAGATTTAATATAATCTCATTACTTAAAAAATGAAACATAGAAATGTACAGATAGTGAGAATGGAAATGCACCATGTTGTTAACAATGATTACATCTAGAAATGAATAAAATTAAAGTTATAAAGAGGTATTATTACTTCTTAGAGTTTATTTATTTTAATGAGATTGTATGAATGTATTTGAATTTTATTATGTAATTATTGTATTTGTTGTGGAATTTATTCAATATTGGAACAAAGAATTACAATATTCATATAATTTTAGATATCCTTAAATTCATTTAGCATTATCCCCAAGCATATTGCCTGCTTTTTATGACAAATATTTTAATAACATACTATATTCCATCCAGTAAATAGACCACTTTCTATAGTAATTACTCTCTTTCTGGATTTTTACATTGTTATAGAATATATATAAAACTTTGCGATATATATCTCTTTTAGAAACAGGATTTTTTTTACTTTATTTTGAAATGAACTTCTATCAATTAACTTGGTGAAATGTTAAGAATCCTATTGTGTTGAACAATCCTATTGAAGCAAAGAGCAAGACCTTATTGCCCTCCATCCCTGCTGCCAAGGAGTCTTCTCTACAAATAGCAAAGGCTGTATTTTATTTGGTCAGTTTTTCCCATTGTACCATTAAGTGACTTTGATCTTAATTAAGCTGTTAATATTTCTACCATCCCGTATTTTGTGACTGGACCCAATTTTAAAAAGGTGAAGCAAGGAGTCAGGAAGATGTCTTGTTTTTATCATAATGTACCAGCACGAAGACTCAGACGTCAGTTACTACTTGCTAGTCCAGGGAGCATTCTCTGGTTGGCGAAGACTATGCTGTAGAACATCTTTTCCCAGAAGGCAATGAAGTTGCTCAGCAAGAGCAGGTTTCTGTGGAAGAAAAACCTGATAAAGATCAAGTAGCCCCAGGAAAGCTGTGCTTAGATTTTGGAACAAGGTGTGCCTTCAAATAGATGAGCTCAATCTTGATGAAAACCAACTGCATTCATGCAATCCAAGTCAAACATTTTCACTTTTGTAGTTGTTGCTACTTCCTCCTGAATACCCAATTTTTAAAATAACACAGGAGTTCTTAAAAGCTTTCCATTACCTTGCAGTTCAGGAATAGTTGAGGTTAGTTACCACACTGGGAGCCTTAAGAAGTAGAGCTTTCATTATAATATAAATATATATATAAATATATAATATAATATAAATAATAATATATTGGTGCTTATAAATTGTTGTGTTGGAGAAGACTTTTGAGAGTCCTTTGGCCAGCAGGAAGATCAAACCAGTCAATCCTAAAGGAAATAAACCCTGAATATACATTGGAAGGACTGATACTGAAGCTGAAACTCCAATACTTGATAGGAAGAGCCAACTCATTGGAAAAGACCCTGATGCCGGGAAAGATTGAAGGCAGGAGGAGAAGCGGGCAACAGAGAATGAGTTGGTTGGATGGGATCACCCAATCAATGGACATGAGTTTGGGCAAGTTCTGAGAGTTGGTGATGACAGGGAAGCCTGGAGTGTTGGAGCCCACCAGGCTCCTCTGTCCATGGCATTCTCCAGGCAAAAATACTGGAGTGAGTTGTCACTCCCTCCTCCAGAGGATCTTCTGGACCCAGGACTTGAACCCACATCTCATGTCTCCTGCATTGGCAGGTGAATTCTTACCACTAGCACCACCTAGGAAGCCCTAGAAAGGGTTCAGTCCAGTTCAATTCAGTCGCTCAGTTGAGTCTGACTCTTTACAACCCCATGGACTGCAGCATGCCAGGCCTCCGTGTCCATCACCAACTCTCAGAGTTTACTCAAACTCATGTCCATTGAGTCAGTGATACTATCTAACCATCTCATCCTCTATCGCCTCCTTCTCCTCCCACTTTCAATCTTTCCCAGCATCAAGATCTTTTCTAGTGAGTCAGTTCTTTGCATCACGTGGCCAAAGTATTGGAATTTCAGCTTCAGCATCAGTCCTTCCAATGAATATTCGGGACTGATTTCCTTTAGGATGGACTGATTGGTTCTTTTTTCTGTCCAAGGGACTCTCCAGAGTCTTCTCCAACACCACCACAAATATATAATATCAACAATTACAAGTAAATCAGAGACCCTCATCAAAAGGTAGAATTTATTTTTCCTGCACTTAAAATTGAGAATGGGCTTTGTTCCTGCTCAGTTGAACAGATGCAATAGAAGTGAAGCTATGTAACATCCAGTGCTATGTCATAAAAAGCAATATGACTTTCCCAGCCCCACCTTGATAATTGCCCTTGGAACTCAGCTGCCACATAATGAGAAAGCACATTACTTTGAATAGATCATGTGTAGGTGTTCCAGCCTGCATACTAGTCTCCCCTAAAATCTCAGTCAATAGCCACCATCAACTACCACATATGTGGAAGCGAGTACATTGGTTCCCACATGAACAATGTTGCCTCCCTACTCCCTTAGAAGGGAACATTTGACAATTTTGGGAGATATGTTTGATTGTTACAACTTGAAAAGGAATGCTGCTAATAGCTAGTAAGTAGTAGACCAGAATACTGCTAGATATCCTACAATTCACAGTCCCCTACAACAAAGAATGTCCAACCCAAATGACAACAGTACTGAGATAGAGAAACCCTGCTTCAGATGACTCCAGCCTGCAGTCTTTCAGCCAGGCCAGCGGATTCTAAGTGGAGCAGAGACAAACTGTCCCTGCCAAACCCTAAGTTGCACTTTCATGAGGTGGTTTGTTTTTCAGCAATAAATAATTGGAACACCATCAAATAAGTGGAAGAACTAAATAACATCCTCAGGCTTTTGTAAATCTGAAACTCATGCATCTTTCCAAGATGCCTTGAAGAAAGAATAACAAAGAGTAACAAAGCAGCTTTAGCCAAAGTGTAATGAGATCTGGACACAGGTGAATAAAGTAAAGATGACTATTACAGGAAGAGAGCAATACAGTATTTTTCACTGGGTAATTGTCTCTGTTTGTTTCCAAGGCAAACCATTCAATATCATGGTAATCCAAGTCTATGCCATGACAAGTAATGCTGAAGAAGCTGAATCTGAACGGTTCTATGAAGACCCACAAGACCTTTTAGAACTAACACCAAAAAAAGATGCCCTTTTCATTATACAGGACTGGAATGCAAAAGTAGGAAGTCAAGAAACACCTGGAGTAACAGGCAAATTTGGCCTTGGAGTACAGAATGAAGCAGCACAAAGGCTATTAGAGTTTTGCCAACAGAACTCACTGGTCATAGTAAACACCCTCTTACAACAACACAAGAGAAGACTCTACACATGGACATCATCAGATGGTCAACACTGAAATCAGACTGATTATATTCTTTGAAACCAAAGGTGGAGAAGCTCTATACAGTAAGCAAAAACAAGACCAGGAGATGACTGTGGCTCAGATCATGAATGCTTTATTGCCAAATTCAGACTAAAACTGAAGAAACTGGGGAAAACAACTAGACCATTCAGGTATGACCTATTTCAAATCCCTTATGTTTATACAGTGGAAGTGAGAAATAGATTTAAGGGACTAGATCTGATAGACAGAGTGCCTGATGAACTATGGATGGAGATTCATGACACTGTACAGGAGACAGGGATCAAGACCATCCCCAAGAAAAAGAAATGCAAAAAAGCAAACTGGCTGTGTGAGGAAGCCTTACAAATAGCTGTGAAAAGAAGAGAAAAGCAAAGGAGAAAAGGAAAGATATAGCCATTTGAATGCAGAGTTCCAAAGAATAACAAGGAGAGATAAGAAAGCCTTCCTCGGTGATCAGTGCAAAGAAATAGAGGAAAGCAACAGAATGGGAAAGACTGGAGATCTCTTCAAGAAAATTAGAGATACCAAGGAACATTTCATGCAAAGATGGGCTCGATAAAGGACAGAAATGGTATGGACCTAACAGAAGCAGAAGATATTAAGAAGAGGTGGCAAGAATACATAGAAGAACTGTACAAAAAAGATCTTCATGACCCAGATAATCATGATGGTGTGATCACTCACCTAGAGCAAGACATCCTGGAATGTGAAGCCAAGTGGGCCTTAGAAAGCATCACTACGAACAAAGCTAGTGGAGGTGATGGAATTCCAGTTGAGCTATTTCAAATCCTGAAAGATGATGCTGTGAAAGTGCTGCACTCAACATGTCAGCAAATTTGGAAAACTCAGCAGTGGCCACAGAACTGGAAAAGATCAGTTTTCATTCCAATCCCAAAGAAAGGCAATGCCAAAGAATGCTCAAACTACTGCACAATGCGCTCATCTAGCAAAGTAATGCTCAAAATTCTCAAAGCCAGGCTTCAACAATACATGAACCATGAACTTCCAGATGTTCAAGCTAGATTTAGATAAGGCAGAGGAACCAGAGATCAAATTGCCAACATCTGCTGGTTCATTGAAAAAGCAAGAGAGTTCCAAAAAAAAAAAAATCTATTTCTGCTTTATTGACTATGCCAAAGCCTTTGACTGTATGGATCACTATAAACTGTAGAATATTATGAAAGAGATGGGAATACCAGATTCCCTGACCTGCCTCTTGAGAAACCCGTATGCAGGTCAGGAAGTAACAGTTAGACCTGAACATGGAACAACAGACTGGTTCCAAAAAGGAAAAGGAGCACGTTAAGGCTGTGTATTGTCACCCTGCTTATTTAACTTCTATGCAGAGTACATCATGAGAAACGCTGGGCTGGAAGAAGGACAAGCTGGAATCAAGATTGCTGGGAGAAATATCAATAACCTCAGATGCGCAGATGACAGCACCCTTATGGCAGAAAGTGAAAAGGAACTAAAAAGCCTCTTGATGAAAGTGAAAGAGGAGAGTGAAAAAGTTGGCTTAAAGCTCAACATTCAGAAAACAAAGATCATGGCATCCAGTCCCATCACTTCATGGGAGATAGATGGGGAAACAGTAAACACAGTGGCTGACTTTATTTTGGGGGGCTCCAAAATCACGGCAGGTAGTGATTGCAGCCATGAAATTAAAAGACGCTTACTCCTTGGAAGAAAAGTTATGACCAACCTAGATAGCATATTTAAAAACAGAGACATTACTTTGCCCACAAAGATCTGTCTAATAAAGGCTATGGTTTTTCCAGTAGTCATGTATGGATGTGAGAGTTGGACTGTAAAGAAAGCTGAGTGCCAAAGAACTGATGCTTTCAAACTGTGGTGTTGGAGAAGACTCTTGAGAGTCCCTTGGACTGCAAGGAGATCCAACCAGTCCATCCTAAAAAAGATCAGTCCTGAGTATTCACTGGAAGGACTAATGTTGAAGGTGAAGCTCCAATACTGGCTATCTGATGTGAAGAGCTGACTCATTTGAAAAGACCCTGATGCTGGGAAAGATTGAAGGGAGGAGGAGAAGGGGATGACAGAGGATGAGATGGTTTGATAGCATCACCGACTCAATGGACATGAGTTTGGGTAAACTCTGGGAGTTGGTGATGGACAGGGAAGCCTGGTGTGCTGCGTTTCATGGGGTCACAAAGAGTTGGGCAAGACTGAGCAACTGAACTGAACTGAATTGTCCTCCATGTTCTTAGCTTCAAATTCATACCCATTCCTCTCTTCCTGGAAAAGCTGTGGAGAGAACCCTTGGTTTCTTCTTCACAGGTTTCTGGTGAATATGCTTTTAAGGCCTATCTGATGACCCCAAATACTCCTCCAATAACTTTTAACATTTGAGAGGCTTGAAAGAGGCCCAACCTTCTCCTAGTAAGGTGTGAAAAGATTGTTTTCACAAGTACATTATCCCTAGAAAGAGCTGATCAGCCAGTATCATTTATTGACCATTTCACACCCTCATTTATTTCATAAAATATTTAAATATTCAACTGATTTCCTAAGTACCTCATCACTTCAAAGTAATTGCAGTTCTGGTATCTGTCCTAAGAACATAAACTGAAATGTAAGCAATGATTTGTGGGTAACATTGCTTACTGCAAGATTGTTTGCAAGAGTTTTAAAACTAGAGAAACCTTAAGGTCTGACAAGAGTAACATAATTTAGCAACATAAGTTTACAGTATTAATCTACAGTAGACTTGCAACCATAAGTGAGCTGCTCTATTCTGTGCCCTACTCCTCATCTTACTTGGCATACCTTCTTACACAATTGACCTACTTCTATGCCTATGATGATCACACCTGTTTCTCAAGACTAGATCTTTAGTACACCCTATCTCTGGTTTTTTTGGTGTGTTCTACTTTTTTAAAACATTTCCTTAACTTTATTTACAAACCTTTTATTGATTTGCTGTTATTCTTGTTGTTCTTGTTCTAATTTTTTTTAATTTCTAAAAGTTATTTCCTTTTACATATCATCCTGTTACTATTTTATGGATGCAACATCTTCTCTTATATTTCTGAGCATACAAATTACAGGGTTGTATTTGTTTTTGTCATGTTCCCTCCAAAGGTTTTATTTGTTTGTTCTCTTTTGGAGCTTTTGCTTAATTTTCTAATATACCATGCACATTCAAAAGAGAGGCTCCAAAAATATGGTTGGAATTTTTCTAGTGGAAAGGAGAGAAAAGATGAACTTTTAAATTAGAAGGCTTTATTTTAGAGCAATCAAGTAGGAAGATAACTTTTTAGATATGGAGTCTAAATAACTGACATTGGGTGCTCTTCTCAATTTCCCAAGAAAGTAATCCTCTTTTATTCAGCCTGGGGTTTATAACTGACTGGCTGTTATGGGAAAGATGTTGGAGGATACCCATGATTCAGGAAATAGATATGCCCCAGTCCTCCTGTTCCATCCACTGTGTCTGGACCACACTTTAGTGTCACTCTCGGCAGGCACATAGGTTTTATAGCTTCCTTCCCTTGCTGAGTTAGTTACTATTCCTCCATTTGAGTTTTGTTTTCCAAAACTTGTATAATTTCTCATCTCCTTTTGCTTTCTCTTCTGATCCATTTGTACCTGTAGTTCTATGCTTTTTAAAAACTGTTTTACTGATATTTTAGAAAAGTTTCCATAGGGAGAAGAGATAAATGTATCTATTCAATCACATTCCCATCTTTTTCTCTCTAGTTTAAATACTGCTTTCACCATACACTAAAATTGGCATATAATTGGCAATATTTTGAGGCATTCTAATCTATCCTGCTGTGCTATCTAATTATGTAACAGTACCAGACTGCTAATTATCCTGACTTTAAAATATATTTTCATATCTGGCAGTGTAATTCCTAATCAGAATTCTTTTTAAAATTTCAAAAATTTTCCTGGCTGTTCTTACACTTTCAAGATTAATTCTAAAATCAAGTTATATAAACTTTATAAATCAATTTAAGAAACTTGACTTATTCTGTTGGTGTTTCCATATTCAAGAACTTCATATGAATCCCTGTTTATTTAGTAAAATTTTATATTTCTTTCATATCAATACTGGTTACTGCTTAAACCTGTTTTTAGATATTTCATGTTTTAATTTTATTTTGAAAAAGAATTTTTTAAATTTTATTTAGAAACAGAAGATATTAAGAAGAGGTGGCAAGAATGCACGGAAGAACTGTACAAAAAGGATCTTCACGACCCAGATAATCATGATGATGTGATCACTAATCTAGAGCCAGACATCTTGGAAAGTGACGTCAAGTGGGCCTTAGAAAGCATCACTACGAACAAAGCTAGAGGAGGTGATGGAATTCCAGTTGAGCTGTTTCAAATCCTGAAAGATGATGCTGTGAAAGTGCTGCACTCAACATGCCAGCAAATTTGGTAAACTCAGCAGTGGCCACAGGACTGGAAAAGGTCAGTTTTCATTCCAATCCCAAAGAAAGGCAATGGCAAAGAATGCTCAAACTACTGCACAATTGCACTCATCTCACATGCTAGTAAAGTAATGCTCAAAATTCTCCAAGCCAGGCTTCAGCAATACATGAACCATGAACTCCCTGATGTTCAAGCTGGTTTTAGAAAAGGCAGAGGAACCAGAGATCAAAGTGCCAACATCCACTGGATCACTGAAAAACCAAGAGAGTTCCAGAAAAACATCTATTTCTGCTTTCTTGACTATGCCAAAGCCTTTGACTGTGTGGATCACAATAAACTGTGGAAAATTCTGAAAGACATGGGAATACCAGACCACCTGACCTGCCTCTTGAGAAATCTGTATGCAGACCAGGAAGCAGCAGTTAGAACTGGACATGGCACAACAGACTGCTTCCAAATAGGAAAAGGAGTACGTCAGCGCTGTATATTGTCACCTTGCTTATTTAACTTCTATGCAGAGTACATCATGAGAAACGCTGGACTGGAAGAAACACAAGCTGGAATCAAGATTGCAGAGAGAAATATCAATAACCTCAGATATGCAGATGACAGCACCCTTATGGCAGAAAGTGAAGAGGAACTAAAAAGCCTCTTGATGAAAGTGAAAGAGGGAAGAGAAAAAGTTGGCTTAAAACTCAACATTCAGAAAACAAAGATCATGGCATCTGGTCCCATCACTTCATGGGAAATAGATGGGGAAACAGTGGAAACAGTGTCGGACTTTGATTTTTTGGGCTCCAAAATCACTGGAGATGGTGACTGCAGCCATGAAATTAAAAGACGCTTACTCCTTGGAAGAAAAGTTATGACCAACCTAGATAGTATATTCAAAAGCAGAGACATTACTTTGCCGACTAAGGTCCATCTAGTCAAGGCTATGGTTTTTCCTGTGGTCATGTATGGATGTGAGGGTTGGACTGTGAAGAAGGCTGAGCGCCGAAGAATTGATGCTTTTGAACTGTGGTATTGGAGAAGANTGTGTGGATCACAATAAACTGTGGAAAATTCTGAAAGACATGGGAATACCAGACCACCTGACCTGCCTCTTGAGAAATCTGTATGCAGACCAGGAAGCAGCAGTTAGAACTGGACATGGCACAACAGACTGCTTCCAAATAGGAAAAGGAGTACGTCAATGCTGTATATTGTCACCTTGCTTATTTAACTTCTATGCAGAGTACATCATGAGAAACGCTGGACTGGAAGAAACACAAGCTGGAATCAAGATTGCAGAGAGAAATATCAATAACCTCAGATATGCAGATGACAGCACCCTTATGGCAGAAAGTGAAGAGGAACTAAAAAGCCTCTTGATGAAAGTGAAAGAGGGAAGAGAAAAAGTTGGCTTAAAACTCAACATTCAGAAAACAAAGATCATGGCATCTGGTCCCATCACTTCATGGGAAATAGATGGGGAAACAGTGGAAACAGTGTCGGACTTTGATTTTTTGGGCTCCAAAATCACTGGAGATGGTGACTGCAGCCATGAAATTAAAAGACGCTTACTCCTTGGAAGAAAAGTTATGACCAACCTAGATAGTATATTCAAAAGCAGAGACATTACTTTGCCGACTAAGGTCCATCTAGTCAAGGCTATGGTTTTTCCTGTGGTCATGTATGGATGTGAGGGTTGGACTGTGAAGAAGGCTGAGCGCCGAAGAATTGATGCTTTTGAACTGTGGTATTGGAGAAGACTCTTGAGAGTCCCTTGGACTGCAAGGAGATCCAACCAGTCCATTCTGAAGGAGATCAGCCCTGGGATTTCTTTGGAAGGAATGATGCTAAAGCTGAAGCTCCAGTACTTTGGCCACGTCATGGGAAGAGTTGACTCATTGGAGAAGACTCTGATGCTGGGAGGGATTGGGGGCAGGAGGAGAAGGGGACGACCGAGGATGAGATGTCTGGATGGCATCGTGGACTCGATGGACGTGAGTCTGAGTGAACTCTGGGAGATGGTGATGAACAGGGAGGCCTGGCGTGCTGCGATTTATGGGATCGCAAAGCGTCGGACACGACTGAGTGACTGAACTGAACTGATTGTGTTTTTGATGATACAGTGGGAAACTGATTTTTTTTATTCAATTTATAATTTAAAATTGTACAGATTGTTAATTCTTGATTCACTTAAATTTTCTTTATATGTAGACATATTATCTGCATATAATGATAATATTTGTTTGGCTTCCAGGAGTTATTTTTATTCATTTTCCTACTTTATTACACTATTATTTGAAATACAGCATTAAATAATGATAGTAATAACAGGCATTGTTCTCTTGTTACAGATTTTCATAGGCATGTCTCTGATGTTTTATTATTAAGAATAAATTTGTCAGGTTCAAATGTATAGCATTTATGACTTTTAGAAAGTCATAACACAGTGAGAACTTTCAGCAAATCATGGCACTGCCACCCTAGCTTCTCTTGACCCTTCCCTTTACCTTCCCCTTTCCATAATCAGTCATCACTAAGACTTCACAATTCTACCTCCTCAGTATCTCTTAAATCTTCCCTGGATGTCTTCTTCTACTGCCTTCAGTTCAGTTCAGTTCAGTCGCTCAGTCGTGTCTGACTCTTTGCGACCCCATGAATCGCAGCACGCCAGGCCTCCCTGTCCATCACCATCTCCCGGAGTTCACTCAGACTCACGTCCATCAAGTCAGTGATGCCATCCAGCCATCTCATCCTCGGTCATCCCCTTCTCCTCCTGCCCCCAATCCCTCCCAGCATCAGAGTCTTTTCCAATGAGTCAACTCTTTGCATGCGGTGGCCAAAGTACTGGAATTGCAGCTTTAGCATCCTTCCTTCCAAAGAAATCCCAGGGCTGATCTCCTTCAGAATGGACTGGTTGGATCTCCTTAGTTAATACTATTATACCTTTTCTTCTATTATCATATAAAATTTTAACTATCTGCTGATGCGGAACCTCTCCAATTCATTTCCATACTTCTGCTCAAATGAATTTTTGAAATGCAAAACTCATTATGTCACCTCCTAGTTAAGCCTCTATTCCTCTTAGAATAAAATCTGAACTCTTTAATATGGCTTGTAAGGAACTCAGTCATCTGGCCCAGCTTAGCTTTCCAGGCTTTATCTCTCACCACCAGCCATTTACGTCTACATTCTAGCAGTATTCTATTTTCTCTCAATTTGCAGTCTTTGTCCAAATTATTTCTTCTTCCCAAAACACTTTTTTTCCTTCTTTGCTGCCTAGCTCCTATTCTTTGCTCAGCAAGCCTTCCAAGAGACATACTTTTGATATGTAGCCCATGGTTATCTCCTGTATTTTGCTAACAAAGCCATTTGAACTCTATAATACAATTACTTGATTAGCGCCCTGTCTTTCCCACTATAATGTAAACTATATATAACCAGAGATAGTTTCTATTTTTTTCACTATTTTATACCTATTGCCTGGTGGAGCACCTGGAATTAGTATTCAATAAATATTTGTTAAATAAGCTTCTGTTAAGTGAAGAAACAGATATTGGATAGCTCATGTATATTTTTTCCTTTGAACTTCCACTGATACTATTAGTGACATTATTTTAATGGTGCATCATCTTTGTACGTCTGAAATAGAAACTAATTGGCTTTGGTATAATTGTCTCTTGATATACTGCTAAATCAGTTACTTAACATTTAATAGATTTCTTTGCATCTATTTTGCATCTACCTTTCACTTTTCTCTTTCATCCATTGGAGAAGGAAATGGCAACCCACTCCAGTGTTCTTGCCTGGAGAATCCCAGGGACGGGGGAGCCTGGTGGGCTGCCGTCTATGGGGTCGCACAGAGTCGGGCACGACTGAAGTGACTTAGCAGCAGTATCCTTCAGATTATTCTGTGTTTTTTGTTATTGTTTGTTGTTATCTTTGTCTGATTTTGATATTATAGCTATATTGGGAAAGACTCTGATGCTGGGANTCAGGGACCCGCTCTGGTTGCCTCAGGAAAGGCCAGTCCCCATGCGAGTTGCTCGGGGGCCTCACGGGATTCCTCTCCCGTCGATGCCGGGGCTTAAGATCTTGTGTGGAGTCGGTGCCGGAACCTGAGGTTTCCTCTCCAGTGCCGACATGGATCTTGGGGTACTTCTGGAGTCTCCCCAGGGGAGTCAGTCCTCGTCTAGAGTGGGGGCCTGCACGTGCGATTTTCTCCCGAGCTGTAGCAGCAGTGTCACGCTTCCCTTCACTTGGATCAAGGGATCTGTGGCTTTCCCACGAGGCTTTCCCACGAGGCTTTCCCAGGAGACTTTCCCACAGGGCTGTCCCACGTGCCACCGTGGTGTGAGTCGATCCTCGGCTTGAAAGTCGAGCCAGTGCAGGGAAAACAGGTTTCCCTGGAATGGACTGAGACATCTGGGGGACTCTGGGAATGGTGGCACGACCCTGGAGTTCCTCTCGCCTTTCCTGTGGAGAGCGCATCCCTTTGAGATGCGACTGGAATGCCGGGAATTCTTTCCCGAGCACGCAGGGAATGGATCCCTCCTCTCGAGCTATGAGGCGGAAACGGGGCACCTCTGCATGTGGGCTGGACTCTCGTGATTCCTCTCGAGTGAAGACGGGTATTTCGGGGAACTTCTTGAGTTGCAGCAACGGTGTGAAGTACCCTTTGGAAGTTCCAGAGGTTAGGTGTGATTAGCCTGGAGACGCCTCAGCGGAAATGGGCCTCATCTCGCCTGGAGGGGAGAACCTCCTGGATTTTCTCGAGTTGCCGCAGGTGCTTTCCACGAAGGACGGGGACCACAGGGACCCGCTCTGGTGGCCTCAGGGAAGGCCAGTCCCCATGCGAGTTGCTCGGGGGCCTCTTAGGATTCCTCTCCCGTTGATGCCGGGGCCTAAGTCCTTGTGTGGAGTCGTTGCCGGAATCTGAGGATTCCTCTCCAGTGCTGACATGGATCTAGGGGTACTTCTAGAGTCTCCCCAGGGGAGTCAGTCCTCGTCAGATTGGGGGCATGCACTTGGGCTTTCCTGCCGAGCTGTAGGAGCAGTTTCACGCTTCCCTTCGCGTGGATCAAGGGATCTGTGGCTTTCCCTCGAGGCTTTCCCACGAGGCTTTCCCACAAGGCTGTCCCACGTGCCACTGTGGTGTGAATCGATCCTCGGCTTGAAAGTCGAGGCAGTGCAGGGAAAACAGGTTTCCCTGGAATGGACTGAGACATCTGGGGAACTCTGGGAATGGTGGCACAACCCTGGATTTCCTCTCGCCTTTCCTGTGGAGAATGCCTCCTGTTGAGATGCGCGGGAACGCCAGGAATCCTTTCCCGACGACACAGGGAGAGAATCAATCCTCTCGAGCTATGAGGCGGAAACNAGCTATATTGGAAAAGACTCTGATGCTGGGAGGGATTGGGGGCAGGAGGAGAAGGGGACAACCGAGGATGAGATGGCTGGATGGCATCACAGACTCGATGGACGTGAGTCTGAGTGAACTCCGTGAGATGGTGATGGACAGGGAGGCCTGGCATGCTGCGATTCATGGGATCGCAAAGAGTCAGACACGACTGAGTGACTGAACTGAACTGAACTGATAATAGCTTGATTTTATTATTATTTTCTGGATTATATTTTCTCCATGAAACTCTCATTCAGTACTGGAGCCCTGGAATCTAATAGAGTAGGTACCCAAAAAGTACTTGTTAAATGAATACATAAATTGAATTCGAAAACTTTTCTTATTTCTTCTGTAAAAACTGAATAAATAACTTAAGAATTAGTTGTTCTTTCGAAAGTTAAAATGACCAGTATCCAATGCATACTAAATGTGAAGCTTTTTATGGAGCAGTGAGGAATGAGAGAGGGAATTTGTTGAGTTCTGCTTTTCTCTGCTTTTGGTCTATTTATATCTTCTAATTCTTCTTATTCAATTTGTATATGCATACTACTCAGAAAATCATACACTGAGTCCAAATTTGTAGGTCGTATTCCTCTATCATAAACTATATTTTCTTTGAAAAATACTAAAACACAACAAACTGAAAATCACCAAGAATCTATATATAGATGTAGATTTATAACCTACATACAATCCCAGCCCCTAAATAATCACATTTGTTGCTAATTTATTTTTTATACATTTTCTTATCTATTTACTTTCAAACATCTACCTTATTTCAAACATCGCTAACAGTCTCTCATTCTGTGGCTTGCTGAGAAAAATCTCCCTATATCAAACTACGAAAATATTCTCTTTATATTTTGTTCTAGAACCATGTTTGTTTGTTTGTTTGTTTGATATTTAGGGATTTAATTCCTCTGGAATTTATTTTGATATGAGGTAGGGCTCTAAGCTGACTGCCTTTGTCAGTGACCAGTGTCGTTTATTGACTAAATCCGTCCTTTACTTGGCTGAAATTAAATGTCACTCTTACCACTTTGGCAACTATATAACTTGTTTCATTGCATTAATTAATAGTGGTAATTCACAATAAACTGTGGAAAATTCTGAAAGAGATGGAAATACTAGACCACCTGACTTGCCTCTTGAGAAACGTATATGCAGCTTAGGAAGCAACACTTAGAACTGGATGTGGAACAACAGACTGGTTCCAAATAGGAAAAGGAGTACGTCAAGGCTGTATATTGTCACCCTGCTCATTCAACTTACGTGCAGAGTACATCTTGAGAAACACTGGGCTGGAAGAAGCACAAGCTGATAAGCTGGAATCAAGACTGCTGGGAGAAATATCAATAACCTCAGATATGCAGATGATACCACCCTTATGGCAGAAAGTGAAGAGGAACTAAAAAAACTCTTGATGAAAGTGAAAGAGGAGAGAGAAAAAGTTGGTTTAAAGCTCAACATTCAGAAAACGAATATCATGGCATCTGGTCCCATCACTTCATGGCAAATAGACGGGAAAACAGTGTCAGATTTTATTTGGGGGGGCTCAAAAATCATTGCGGCTGGTGATTACAGCCATGAAATTAAAAGACGCTTACTCCTTGGAAAGAAAGTTATGACCAACCTAGATAGTATATTCAAAAGCAGAAACATTACTTTGCCAACAAAGGTCTGCCTTGTCAAGGCTATGGTTTTTCCAGTGGTCGTGTATGGATATAAGAGTTGGACTGTGAAGAAAGCTGAGCACCGAAGAATTGATGCTTTTGAACTGTGGTGTTGGAGAAGACTCTTGAGAGTCCCTAGGACTGCAAGGAAATACAGTCATCCTAAAGGAGATCAGTCCTGGGTGTTCATTGAAAGGACTGATGCTAAAGCTGAAACTCCAATACTTTGGCCACCTCATGCAAAGAGCTAACTCATTGGAAAAGACCCTGATGCTGGGAGGGATTGGGGGCAGGAGGAGAAAGTGACAACAGAGGATGAGATGGCTGGATGGCATCACCAACTCAATGGACATGAGTTTGGGTAAACTCTGGGAGTTGGGTAAACTCAGGGAGGCCTGGTGTGCTGTGATTCATGGGGTCTCAAAGAGTCAGACACGACTGAGCAACTGAACTGAACTGAACTGATGGTACAGTGGTTTATGGTAATATTGGCAATCTAACAATGGCAGAATATCTGTCTCTTAGAAATAATAGTAATGAAAATATCCTTACAGTGCCATCAATATTGGTTTCTACTTTAATCCTCAGGACCAGATTGCTTGAATTTCAATCAGTGGTGTGCTGGAGCCTGCTCAAACAGGCTTATAAAAGCTAATTGTGTTTCTCTCCTTCCAACTCTACTCAATGTCTGTTCTTCAGTAACTTGAAATTGATCATGGTGGAAGTTCTTGCAAACACTACAAGCAAGGTTTTTTGGTGGGGTTGGGAATTGTGAGAGGAAAGCTATTTGTCAATCATTGTGAAGGATTTACCAGAACACTACTAGATTGAATTCTTCCTGTGTTGTTTACTAGATAATTCTGGGCAAGTTATCTATCTGTGCTTCAATGTACTCATCTAAAAATGAGCATAATGGTATGATTCCCTCATAGTATTTTAAGATTAAAAAGGTTAAAACAAATGAAACATTCTAAATAGTGTCTGCTTTAAAAAATGCAGTGTTGAGCTGTAAGTTAAGTTTTATTTTGAGCAAAGTATGGCCTGCAGCCTGAGAGACAGCACCTCAGATAACTCTGAGAAACTGCTCCATAACATATACAATACCATGTGTAAAATTGGATAGTCAGAGGAGATTTGCTGTATGACTCAGAGAGCTCACAGCCAGTGCTCTGTAACAACCTAGAGGGGTGGAATGGGGAAGGAGGTGGGAAGGAGGTTCAAAAGGAGGGGACATACATATATCTATGGCTGACTCATGGTGATATATGGTAGAAACCAACACAACATTATAAAGCAATTATCCTCCAATTAAAAATAAGTAATTTGAAAAAAAAAAAAAGGTGCAGGAAGGAAGGTTAATCAGTTCAGTTCAGTCACTCAGTCGTGTCCGACGCTTTGCGACCCCATGAATCACAGCACGCAAGGCCTCCCTGTCCATCACCAACTCCCGGAGTTCACCCAAACTCATGTCCATCGAGTCAGTGATGCCATCCAGACATCCCATCCCCTGTCATCCCCTTTTCCTCCTGTCCCCCTCCTTCCCAGCATCAGAGTCTTTTCCAATGAGTCAACTCTTCGCATGAGGTGGCCAAAGTACTGGAGTTTCAGCTTTAGCATCAGTCCTTCCAATGAACACCCAGGGCTGATCTCCTTCAGAATGGACTGGTTGGACCTCCTTGCAGTCCAAGGGACTCTCAAGACTCTTCTCCAGCACCACAGTTCAAGAGCATCAATTCTTTGGTGTTCAGCTTTCTTCACAGTCCAACTCTCACATCCATACGTGACTACTGGAAAAAGCATAGCCTTGACTAGACGGACCTTTGTTGGCAAAGTAATGTCTCTGCTTTTTAATATGCTATCTATGTTGGTCATAACTTTCCTTCCAAAGAGTAAGCGTCTTTTAATTTCATGGCTGCAGTCACCATCTGCAGTGATTTTGGAGCCTAGAAAAATAAAGTCTGGTTAATATATATATATGTGATTTTGGTGAAGGGAGAGTAGATGCAATCAAGTACTTACTTTTTTCAGAAGGTTTCTGTTAGACACAAGGAGCAGTTCTCACCATGAGGAATTGTAGTGCTTTTCTCCATATGAGGAGATATAAGAATTGGGCTCATATAATTGGATCCTGAAAGTATCTGTCTAAAGACCTGTTCTGCCAGATTTCTCCTGAGCACGAGTGCCTCAGTTCTAATCTCCTTCTGAACTCCTTTCAGGGTGTGTTAAAAATCAGCATCTGTAGAAGCGCATGATTTAATCCTGTAGACACAAGCGCCAATGGCAAGTGCCAATTTGTGGTTGACAATAGTGTCAGATACATTATATCCACTTATAATTTTATTTTTTTCTAATTTGTAATTCTTTGTTGTATCATTATTACCCCCTTCTTTCTGGTTTCCTTAGTCATATTTTTCTAACTTGCATTGAATTATTTTTCATTTATTTTAATTCTTTCTTATTTAATATAGTCTTTAAGACTATTGCTTTCACTCTGAATTCATTTTGTACCACATTCCATATATTCTTTATATAGTTTTCTCATTGTCTTTCTGTTTTACATAGTCTTTGAGTTGCAGATTTTCTTCAGAGTAAATATATGCACAAGGTTAAATATTAGAATTCCAAAGAACAATAAAGAATATTAACCAACTTATCCCCTATCACCCTCCACTGAAGTGCATCTAACAGGTGGTAGTCATTCAAACTAATTGTATCTTAAAATCTCTGGTGATAGTCTGTCTATCTCTCATCAAGATCAGTTCAGTTCAGTAGCTCAGTCATGTCCAACTCTTTGCGACCCCATGAATCGCAGCACGCCAGGCTTCCCTGTCCATCACCAACTCCCGGAGTTCACCCAAACTCATATGCATCGAGTCAGTGATGCCATCCAGCCACCTCATCCTCTGTTGTTGCCTTCTCCTCCTGCCCCCAACCCTTCCCAGCATCAGGGTCTTTTCCAATGAGTCAACTCTTCGCATGAGGTGGCCAAAGTACTGGAGTTTCAGCTTCAGCATCAGTCCTTCCAATGAACACCCAGGACTGATCTCCTTTAGGATGGACTGGTTGGATCTCTTTGCAGTCCAAGGGACTCTCAAGAGTCTTCTCCAACACCACAGTTCAAAAGCATCAATTCTTCGGCACTCAGCTTTCTTCACAGTCTGACTCTCACATCCATACATGACTACTGGAAAAACCATAGCCTTGACTAGACGGACCTTTGTGGGCAAACTAATGTCTCTGCTTTTTAATATGCTGTCTAGGTTGGTCATAACTTTCCTTCCAAGAACTAAGCGTCTTTTAATTTAATGGCTGCAGTCACCATCTGCAGTGATTTTGGAGCTAAAAAAATAAAGTCTGACACTGTTTCCACTGTTTCCCCATCTATTTCCCATGAAATGATGGGACCAGATGCCATGATCTTAGTTTTCTGAATGTTGAGCTTTAAGCCAACTTTTTCACTCTCCTCTTTCACTTTCATCGAGGCTTTTTAGTTCCTCTTCATTTTCTGCCGTAATGGTGGTGTCATCTGCATATCTGAGGTCATATCAACAAGATCACTGAATATCTATTTCAAGATTCACAAATTTAGATATCTATAGACTTCTTATTTTGATAGATAAGGATTTAACATGACCGTATCACGTTTCATTTTTCCTCCTTTTTTCACTGAAACTATCTACCACTATTTTTTTGTTTCCATTTACAGCAACATTCTTAAAGCATCACCTTTTTTCCCAATAATAATATACACAGCTTTTAATACTCTCTTTGCATAAGAACATTGTTATCCAACTTCATTCAGTCTCAACTGGAGTGGGCTTTATCTTAACTTTTTCATTGTTATTTTTGTTTTCTTCCATTATCTTAATTTCTCCACAGTTCTCTCATAAACCATAAATCCTGAAAGTTGAAAACCAATAAAGAGTGATTATACCCTAATGACTAGGTAAAATTTTTAGCTATTGTTGTAATCATTGTTTTAAGTTTTAATGGTCACCTGTGCCATCGAAGGAGAATATTCTCGGTCCAAGATTAAATTTATTCCTCTTGTTTATGCTGAACCACCCAAGATATGCCACATGTTTGATGGCTGTCTCTTTGAATAAGACTTCCCTGGTGGCTCATAAGGTAAAGCGTCTGCCTACAATGCGGGAGACCCAGGTTCAACCCCTGGGTCGGGAAGATCCCCTGGAGAAGAAATGGCAACCTACTCCAGTATTCTTGTGGAAAATCCCATGGACAGAGGAGTCTGATTGGCTACCGTCCATAGGGTTGCAAAGAGTCGGACACAACTCAGCGACTTTCACTTCACTTCACTTCTTTGGATAATGACTTTCTCATAAAATTTTCTTTTATTTTGCTTTCATGGAATCTCTGACTACATTTCTCAGTGTAAGCTTTCCATCATGGCATATGTTCCATCACACTTTAAGTTGTTATGTTTTTCCCCAAAATCCTTTGTCCTCCTACCTCTGTGATCTGGACTGCTCTCTGAGCCACAGGTAGAATTTCACTTTTTCCTCATTGTTCCTTGACTTCCCATTTTAATTCATGCCATTATTGCAACAGAGTACATCCTTTTAAAAAATAAATCCTAATACAATATCTTAGTCCTTTCATATTTTAAAATATTTTTTATCTTGTCCTTATACTTGTTTATAATATGACAAGAGAAGTTTACTTGGGAAATTGTTCTTCCTCAGGTGTTTAAGGGTATTTGGTCGTCTCATAGCATCCAGAATTTCTGAGAAATATGATTTCAGTTGAATTCTTATTTTTTGGTAGATTATCTTTTATTCTATTTGGAAATTTTAGGAACTTATCTTTATGCTTATTTTCTAATACTTCATGTGGATATGCCAAATTTAAATCTATTCATCTATTTTTTTGCAACATTTGAACATTTTCCCTTTAGTTCTAGAAAACTAATTTTGTAACTATAATTTATTTATAATTTAATAACATTCCTTCCAGATCTTCTCTAGCCTTTTTTTGAATGTCCACTTAATTGAATATCATTTCTTAGAAGTGATCCTGTATGTAACTTATCGATCATTTTCCACACAATTATGGCTGTCCTTTTATTCTACATTCTGTGTAAGTTATTTTTCCAAATCTTAAATTTTTTTATAGCAATCACATATTTAATTTTCAAGAGATTTTCTTCTTTGAACTTGCCTTTCCTATAGGAGACAGTACTAATAATAAGCATGCAATATGGTCGTGAATTTCCCTTAAGTTAACATTCAATAATTGGAGTTTTCTTTTGGAAAGTTCTCTTCCTTTCCCTAATTTATTTCTAGGTTGTCTCTAGAGACAGTTTTTCTATTTTAATCTCTTGGTTTTTCTGTCATGCTGTAGGCTTTCATCAAATGTCTGGTAATTCTTATTTTTTAATTTACATTTCAGTTCATTTCAGTTGCTCAGTTGTGTTCAATTCTTTGCCAGGCTTCCCTGTCCATCACCAACTCCCAGAGTTTACTCAACTCATGTCCATTAAGTCAGCGATGCCATCCAACCATTTCATCCTCTGTCATCCCCTTCTCCTTCTGCCTTCAATCTTGCCCAACATCAGGGTCTTTTCCCATGAGTCAGTTCTTTGAATCAGGTGGCCAATGTATTGGAATTTCAGCTTCAGCATCAGTCCTTCCAGTGAATATTCAGAACTGATTATCTTTAGGATTAACTGGTTTGATCTCCTTGCAGTCCAAGGGACTCTCAAGAGTCTTCTCCAACACCAGAGTTGAAAGTATAAATTCTTCAGCGCTCAGCTTTCTTTACAGTCCAACTCTCACATCCATACATGACTACTGGAAAAACCATAGCCTTGACTAGATGGACCTTAGTCAGCAAAGTAATGTCTCTGCTTTTTAATATGCTGTCTAGGTTGGTCATAGCTTTTCTTCCTAGGAGGAAGCATCTTTTAATTTCACAGCTGCAGTCACTGTCTGTAGTGATTTTGGAGCTCAAGAAAACAAACACTGTCACTGTTTCCATTGTTTCCCCATTTATTTGCCATGAAGTGATGGGACCAGATGCCATAGTCTTAGTTTTCCACCTAGAATGTGGAGCTTAAGCCAACTTTTTCACTCTCCTCTTTCACTTTCATCAAACGACTCTAATTCTTCTTCACTTTCTGCCATAACGGCGCTGTCATCTGCATATCTGAGGTTATTGATATTTTCCTGGCAGTCTTGATTCCAGTTTGTGCATCATCCACCCTGACATTTCACATGATGTACTCTGCATATAAGTTAAATAAGCAGGGTGACAATATAGAGCCTTGGTGTACTACTTTCCTGATTTGGAACCAGTCTGTTGTTCCATGTCCAGAACATGTTGTTCCATGTTACATTTACATTTAGTAATCTGTTAATGTAATTTGAATTTTCTCATTGGTACCAAATTATTTGAATATTTTTTAATTGAAAGAGTTCTTTCTGTTAATATTTTTTAGTCTCATTGGATTAAACAAAACTCCTCTTATTATATTGAAAGACTGGGAAGCCTGGCATGCTGCAGTCCATGGGGCCACAGAGTTGGACACGATTTAGTGACTGAATAGCAGATGTTTATTAGATTACTAATTGATTCCATTGATTTCAGGGACTGTGACCTCTACAGTTTTGCCTTTGAAATGAATTAAGATGCAATTTGCAGCTTACATGATCAATTTTTATTTTTTATTTTTTTTATTTTTTTTAAAATTTTTTTATTTTTTAAATTTTAAAATCTTTAATTCTTACATGCATTCCCAAACATGAACCCCCCTCCCACCTCCCTCCCCACAACATCTCTCTGGGTCATCCCCATGCACCAGCCCCAAGCATGCTGTATCCTGCGTCAGACATAGACTGGCGATTCAATTCTTACATGATAGTATCTGAATGGGAGAAAATAATAGCAAATGAAGCAAATGACAAACAACTACTCTCAAAAATATACAAGCAACTCCTGCAGCTCAATTCCAGAAAAATAAATGACCCAATCAAAAAATGGGCCAAAGAACTAAACAGACATTTCTCCAAAGAAGACATACAGATGGCTAACAAACACATGAAAAGATGCTCAACATCACTCATTATTAGAGAAATGCAAATCAAAACCACAATGAGGTACCACTTCACACCAGTCAGAATGGCTGCGATCCAAAAATCTGCAAGCAATAAATGCTGGAGAGGNGGAGAAAAGGGAACCCTCCTACACTGTTGGTGGGAATGCAAACTAGTACAGCCACTATGGAGAACAGTGTGGAGATTCCTTAAAAATTGCAAATAGAATTACCTTATGACCCAGCAATCCCACTTCTGGATTTTGTTGAAGAGATCTCTAGTCTTTCCCATTCTGTTCTTTTCCTCTATTTCTTTGCATTGATTGCTGAAGAAGGCTTTCTTATCTCTTCTTGCTATTCTCTGGAACTCTGCATCCAGATGCTTATATCTTTCCTTTTCTCCTTTGCTTTTCACCTCTCTTCTTTTCATAGCTATTTGTAAGGCCTCCCCAGACAGCCATTTTCCTTTTTTGCGTTTCTTTTCCATGGGGATGGTCTGGATCCCTGTCTCCTGTACAATGTCACGAACCTCATTCCATAGTTCATCAGGCACTCTATCTATCAGATCTAGGCCCTTAAATCTATTTCTCACTTCCACTGTATAATCATAAGGGATGCTGTAACCACTTTATAAACAATTATGTAGTTTTCATGATGGCACTACTATTTTTCTCACTCCAAAGCTGAGATAACATGCAAAGCAAGATTAAGTAACTTGCCTAAGGTTACAAACTGGTAAATGGTGGGGACAAAGTTCTAACCCCAGCAATGTGCCTACAGAGGTCACTCTTTTAATCACCACACTATGCTGCATGTTGATTTTTTAAACAGTGACCCTTTTGTTAAATACTGGAGACAGATTATTTCTACTTTGAGGATTTAAAAAAATGGCACAGGTACAACCTTGAGAAAAATATCGAGAAAGCTGCTAGCATGGACAAAGCAGGAGAGATATCTAAGACAAGATGATAAGAGAAATGGATGAGGGAGTCCAGAGTAGTGATCTGTGGTAGCACGAATTGATCAGTGATAATTATTATCAGTCTGTGAAAAATTCAAATTCTCATAAATACTAAAAGAAGATAATACAATGACAATTCAGCCTTCCTAGAGTTACTCTTCCTAGAGTCCTTCCTAGATGGACTTTGAATGGTTTAGCTAAGAATTAAAGAACTAAGGAACGTCTTTGTTACATGTAGCCTCTTCTCAAAATATTTTTAAAGGAAAATGAATATTTTTAAAGACCATTGAAGGGTGAATGGTGTGAAGTAAACTTTACTTACTTTAATAAGCTTTCACTGACAAGTGAAGGTAAATGGAGGACAATCTGAATACTCAGGAATTCATAAAACTTGTCTGAAAAATCTACTTGAAGATACAGTTCAGCCATCTTAAAGCTGAATCAACAAAATAACTCAAAACATAAAGACGCAGTAAGGAAAGAAAATTGTCAAGGAGTTCAGAATCCACTGAAAAACAGCTGTAACCATGTCTACAAAGCAAATTAACCATAATTCTTGAAATTAAATTTCATAATGTAAAAATCATAATGTTTTTGATATCATAGTATAGAATCAAATATCCATAGAATGAAAAAAAATTCAAGAAGACATCAATAGAAATGGAGGACTTAAAAAGGGAAAAGAGTAAAAGAGAGAGGTACTATAGAACTGGGAATTTCTTTGACAGGGAGTCAAAATAAACGATAAAATTTCATTTCTGAAGTTAATACATTGAAACCATGTTTTAATCACATTCATGAAAGATTTTAAAAAACTATTTTAAATGGAGGTTTAGAAACATAAATTATATTTTCATTAAAGCAAATGTGTACCAAGTTTTTTTTAATAATTGAACATTGAGAAATTAATTCCAGAAGTCTCTTTTTAAAATGTATTCATTGAAAGCCATTTAAATTTTTAGAAGGGTACATAAAGAACTTAGGAGATAAGCTGTTTAAAGTGGGAAAAGTGGTTTTGTGGATTTCTTATTATTTTTCAACTTTTTTTTGCATTATAAACTGTTTCAACGATAAAAGTTTGTAAGATCATTCTTGGGATTTGTACGAGGAACGGCTTGAAGGGTCAGGAGGTACGATTAGTAGCTAGAGTTGGACATTGGGTTGAGCTAGTAGTACTTGGGGTTAGACATATTTTGATATATCTATATAAAAGATATCATTTGATACTTATATATTTCTTTACTACTACTTAAAAATATACTGGATATAAGAATTCTGGGTCAACGGCTTTTATTCTTTTAGCACTTTAAAGATGTCATCCCATTGCATCTAGCTTGCAGAATGTCTAATGGGAAGTCAACCATAATTCTTATCTTTGCTCTGTAATGTGTGTCCCCCCCTTTGGCTATCTTCAAGATTTCCTCTTTATCTTTGGTTTTAGCAGTTTGAATATTGTGTGTGTAGATATATGTAGGATGTATAGATTCTGTTTCTTTCGTATTAATCCTGTTTGGATTTCTCTGAGTTATTGAATCTGTGGATCTTTCATTATTTGGAGGGAAATTCTTGACTTTTTTTTAACTTTTATTTTTTATTATTATTATTATTATTTTAGTGGTAACATTTACAGCTTATTGATTTTTTTCTTACCTAAGGTCATTCTTAAATTTATTCCATTTCACATATAAATGAGATAATTTTCTTCATAAACCTAGGATGGGGTACCAATTTGTAGGTGACAATTAAGAAGGAAAAAGAGGAAAATGACTTTGTTATACTAGTCATTCCAGACAATTACTTTTTTGACCTCTGAGTGGCAAAATCTCAAATGTGTTTGAAACTTTAGTTCCTTTTATTATGTTTTTAATATAAATTTATTTATTTTAATTGGAGGCTAATTACTTTACAATACTGTATTGGTTTTGCTGTACATCAACATGAATTTGCCATGGGTATACATGTGCTCCCCATCCTGAACCCCACTTCCACCTCCTTCCCCGTACCATCCCTCTGGGTCATCCCAGTGCACCAGCCCCAAGCATCCTGTATCATGTATCGAACTTAGACTGGTGATTCATTTCATATATGATATTATACATGTTTCAATGCCATTCTCCCAAATCATCCCACCCTCTCCCTCTCCCACAGAGTCAAAAAGACTGTTCTATACATCTCTGTCTCTTTTGCTGTCTCGCATACAGGGTTATTGTTACCATCTTTCTAAATTCTATATATATGTGTTCAGTTCAGTTCAGTTCAGTCGCTCAGTCGTGAACGACTCTTTGCAACCCCATGAATTGCAGCACGCCAGGCCTCCCTGTCCATCACCATCTCCCAGAGTTCATTCAGACTCACGTCCATCGGGTCAGTGATGCCATCCAGCCATCTCATCCTCTGTTGTCCCCTTCTCCTCCTACCCCCAATCCCTCCCAGCATCAGAGTCTTTTCCAATGAGTCACCTCTTCGCATGAGGTGGCCAAAGTATTGGAGCTTCAGCTTTAGCATCATTCCTTCCAAGGAAATCCCAGGGCTGATCTCCTTCAGAATGGACTGGTTGGATCTCCTTGCAGTCCAAGGGACTCTCAAGAGTCTTCTCCAACACTACACTTCAAAAGCATCAATTCTTTGGTGTTCAGCCTTCTTCACAGTCCAACTCTCACACCCATACATGACCACAGGAAAAACCATAGCCTTGACTAGACAGACCTTAGTTGGCAAAGTAATGTCTCTACTTTTGAATGTGCTATCTAGGTTGGTCATAACTTTTCTTCCAAGGAGTAAGTGTCTTTTAATTTCATGGCTGCAATCACCATCTGCAGTGATTTTGGAGCCCAAAAAAGTAAAGTCTGACACTGTTTCCACTGCTTCATTTCCCATGAAGTGATGGGACTGGATGCCATGATCTTCGTTTTCTGAATGTTGAGCTTTAAGCCAACTTTTTCGCTCTCCTCTTTCACTTTCATCAAGAGGCTTTTTAGCTCCTCTTCACTTTCTGCCATAAGGGTGGTGTCATCTGCGCATCTGAGGTTATTGATATTTCTCCCAGCAATCTTGATTCCAGCTTGTGTTTCTTCCAGCCCAGCGTTTCTCATGATGTACTCTGCAAATAAGTTAAAGAAGCAGGGTGACAATATACAGCCTTGATGTACTCCTTTTCCTATTTGGAACCAGTCTGTTGTGCCATGTCCAGTCCTATCTGTTGCTTCCTAACCTGCATACAGATTTCTCAAGAGGCAGGTTAGGTGGTCTGGTATTCCCATCTCTTTCAGAATTTTCCACAGTTTCTTGTGATCCACACAGTCAAAGTCTTTGGCATAGTCAATAAAGCAAAAGTAGATGTTTTTCTAGAACTCTCTTGCTTTTTCCATCATCTAGCGGATGTTGGCAATTTGATCTCTGGTTCCACTGCCTTTTCTGAGCTGTTTTAAATCCTGAAAAATGATGCTGTGAAAGTGCTGCACTCAATATGCCAGCAAATTTGGAAAACTCAGCAATGGCCATAGGACTGGAGAAGGTCAGTTTTCATTCCAATTCCAAAGAAAGGCAATGCAAAAAAATATATGTGTTAGTATACTGTATTGGTGTTTTCCTTTCTGGCTACTTCACTCTGTATAATAGGCTCCAGTTTCATCCACCTCATTAGAACTGATTCAAATGTATTCTTTTTAATGGCTGAGTAACACTCCATTGTGTATATTCTTGACTTTTATCTTTTTAAATATTTCTTATTCTATATTATGTTCTCTCTTCTCCTCTGAAATTGAAATTATGTATATATTAGAGCTTTTGATGGTGCCCCACAGCTTCTGATGCTGTGTTGTTGTAGGAATTTTTACTGTATAATTTTCGTTATCCTATCTTCTGGCGGACTGATTCTTTTTTTTGCGGGGGGGGAGGGTAGTGCTTAGTTGAGTCTGCCTGTCAAAAGAATTAAGGAATTTCTCATCTCTGTGATTGACTTTTATTTCTAGAATGTCCATTGACTCATAGTTTCTGTTTCTCCTCTGAAATTTCCCATCTGTTCATGAATATTGTCTACTTTTTCTACTAGAGTCTTTAGCATATTAACATACTATATAATACTTATCTAGTAATTTTAATAACTGGGTCATATCTGAGTCTGGTTTGGTTGATTGTCTTGAATCCCAACACTAGTTTTTTTCTTCTTCTTCTTCTTGCTTTTTTGTGTGACACAGTTTTTTGTTGGTTTGTTTGAGAGTAGAAGCTAAGATAAATAATGTTTATGCTTACAAAGGCATATATTTTGTATCCCTGTTTAGCTGCTAAATGGTTACTATGCGTGATTGAGTAAATCTAGTTAAGAGTTGGTCTGAGTTTGAGTTTTGTTGTTGCTACTATTAACTTCCATGCCTCATCAACTAAATATTCTGCTAGCCTTACCTAGTGCTTAGATTGGGGGCTAGCATGCATATTGAGTTTTTCTTAATAATTCTGCTCTCTCATATTTTGACCTTTTCTGTGTTACCTGTGCCTTAGAAAGCATCCTTCTGTATGCTCTTGCCCTATCTCCCATGGCAGAAAACTGGTTCTTAGTACTTAGTTCTTGCCTACTTGGCAGTTACTGAAAAGAATATTATCTTTATCATGGCGTGTCTTGTCTTAAGAAAGTCTGGCATTCCTGGGTTTGTTAGATGAAAATTCTTCAGTGGGCTTGTCTCTCCTCCCCAATGACAGCCAAGTTCTACCTTTATTCTTCAGGAGGTCTTCTGTAGGAGTGAGATTCCCGATCTTTCGCCAACACTCAGTTCAGGTCAGTTCAGTCACTCAGTTGTGTCCGACTCTTTGCGATCCGGTGAATTGCAGCACGCCAGGCCTCCCTGTCCATCACCAACTCCCGGAGTTCACTCAGACTCACGTCCATCAAGTCAGTGCTGCCATCCAGGCATCTCATCCTCTGTCCTCCCCTTCTCCTCCTGCCCCCAACCCCTCCCAGCATCAGGGTCTTTTCCAGTGAGTCAACTCTTCGCATGAGGTGGCCAAAGTACTGGAGTTTCAGCTTTAGCATCATTCCTTCCAAAGAAATCCCAGGGCTGATCTCCTTCAGAATGGACTGGTGGGATCTCCTTGCAGTCCAAGGGAATCTCAAGAGTCTTCTCCAACACCACAGTTCAAAAGCATCAATTCTTTGGCTCTCAGCTTTCTTCACAGTCCAACTCTCACATCATACATGACCACAGAAAAAACCACAGCCTAGGCTAGACGGACCTTAGTCGGCAAAGTAACGTCTCTGCTTCTTAATATACTATCTAGGTTGGTCATAACTTTTCTTCCAAGGAGTAAGTGTCTTTTAATTTCATGGCTGCAGTCACCATCTGCAGTGATTTTGGAGCCCAAAAGAATAAAGTCTAACACTGTTTCCACTGTTTCCCCATCTATTTCCTATGAAGTGATGGGAGCGGATGCCATAATTGTTTTCTGAATGTTGAGCTTTAAGCCAACTTTTTCACTCTCCTCTTTCACTTTCATCAAGAGGCTTTTTACCTCCTCTTCACTTTCTGCCATAAGGGTGGTGTCATCTGCATATCTGAAGTTATTGATGTTTCTAACAGAAATCTTGATTCCAGCTTATGCTTCATCTAGCTTAGCGTTTCTCATGATGTACTCTGCATATAAGGTAAATAAGCAGGGTGACAATATACAGCCTTGATGTACTCCTTCTCCTATTTGGAACCAGTCTGTTGTTCCATGTCCAGTTCTAACTGTTGCTTCCTGACCTGCATACAGGTTTCTCAAGAGACAGGTCAGTTGGTCTGGTATTCCCATCTCTTTCAGAATTTTCCACAGTTTATTGTGATCCACAAAGTCAAAGGCTTTGGCATAGTCAATAAAGCAGAAATAGATGTTTTTCTGGAACTCTCTTGCTTTTTCCATGATCCAGCAGATGTTGGCAATTTGATCTCTGGTTCCTCTGCCTTTTCTAAAACCAGCTTGAACATCAGGACGTTCCCGATTCACTTATTGCTGAAGCCTGGCTTGGAGAATTTTAAGCATTACTTTACTAGATTGCGAGATGAGTGCAATTACGAGGTAGTTTGAGCATTCCTTGGCATTGCCTTTCTTTGGGATTGGAATGAAAGCTGATCTTTTCCAGTCCTGTGGCCACTGCTGAGTGTTCCAAATTTGCTGGCATATTGAGTGCAGCACTTTCACAGCATCATCTTTCAGGATTTGAAATAGCTCAACTGGAATTTCATCACCTCCACTAGCTTTGTTCATAGTGATGCTTTCTAAGGCCTACTTGACTTCATATTCCAAGATGTCTGGCTCTAGATGAGTGATCACAGCATCATGATTATCTGGGTCGTGAAGATCTTTTTTGTACAGTTCTTCTGTGTATTCTTGCCACCTCTTCTTAATATCTTCTGCTTCTGTTAGGTCCATACCATTTCTGTCCTTTATCGAGCCCATCTTTGCATGAAATGTTCCCTTGGTATTTCTAATTTTGTTGAAGAGATCTCTAGTCTTTCCCATTCTGTTCTTTTCCTCTATTTCTTTGCATTGATCGCTTTCTTATCTCTTCTTGCTATTCTTTGGAACTCTGCATTCAAATGGATATATCTTTCCTTTTCTCCTTTGCTTTCACCTCTCTTCTTTTCATAGCTATTTGTAAGGCCTCCCCAGACAGCCATTTTGCCTTTTTGCATTTCTTTTCCATGGGGATGGTCTTGATCCCTGTCTCCTGTACAATGTCACGAGCCTCATTCCATAGTCCATCAGGCACTCTATCAATCAGATCTATGCCCTTAAATCTATTTCTCACTTCCACTGTATAATCATAAGGGATTTGAGTTAGGTCATACCTGAATGGTCTAGCGGTTTTCCCTACTTTCTTCAATTTGAGTCTGAATTTGGTAATAAGGAGTCCATGATCTGAGCCACAGTCAGCTCCTGGTCTTGTTTTTGTTGACTGTATAGAGTTTCTCCATCTTTGGCTGCAAAGAATATAATCAATCTGATTTCGGTGTTGACCATTTGGTGATGTCCATGTATAGAGTCTTCTCTTGTGTTGTTGGAAGAGGGTGTTTGCTATGACCAGTGCATTTTCTTGGCAAAACTCTACTTCATTCCGCATTCCAAGGCCAAATTTGCCTGTTACTGTAGGTGTTTCTTGACTTCCTACTTTTGCTTTCCAGTCCCCTATAATGAAAAGGACATCTTTTTTGTGTTTTAGTTCTAAAAGTCTTGTAGGTCTTCATAGAACCATTCAACTTCAGTTTCTTCAGCATTACTGGTTTGGGCATAGACTTGGATTACTGTGATATTGAATGGTTTGCCTTGGAAATGAACAGAGATCATTCTGTCGTTTTGGGGATTTCATCCAAGTACTGCATTTCAGACTCTTTTGTTAACCATGATGGCTACTCCATTTCTTCTGAGGGATTCCTGCCCGCAGTAGTAGATACAATGGTCATATGAGTTAAATTCACCCATTCCAGTCCATTTTAGTTCGCTGATTCCTAGAATGTCAACGTTCACTCTTGCCATCTCTTGTTTGACCACTTCCAATTTGCCTTGATTCATGGACCTGACATTCCAGGTTCCTATGCAATATTGCTCTTTACAGCAATATTGCTCTTTACAGCATTGGACCTTGCTTCTATCACCAGTCACATCCGCAGCTGGGTATTGTTTTTGCTTTGGCTCCATCCCTTCATTCTTTCTGGAGTTATTTCTCCACTGATTTCCAGTAGCATGTTGGGTACCTACTGACCTGGGGAGTTTCTCTTTAAGTATCCTATTATTTTGCCTTTTCATACGGTTCATGGGGTTCTCAACACTAGATAACTCTAATGGTTGAACCCAGGATAGTTGTCTACCAACATGACACAATATATAAGGCTTACTGTTTCAGCCTTTCCCCTTTCCCCAGTTGCAATAAATCTTCACCTGTGTCCTAGAGACAACAAGGTTTGCTTCCTTTCCATGAAAGGCTAAAGCCTTTTCTTTTCTAGGTATGTAGACTCACACAATTTGTGCTTTTCCCACAGCAGAGGCCACTCCCTCTCTCTAGGTCTTCATAACCAACAGAGGTTTTCACTGAACTCCCTTTCAATCATTCTCATAAGCACCCCCACAGAAACATGTGAGAAGACCCTGTAAGCTGGTGTAAAATCTACCAGTATCTGTGGTCTCTTGGGATTTTATAGTCTCACACAAGCCCATTTTGGCCTTTAGCAATATGTTAAACATTTTAGCTGAATTCTTCCTGTCCATTTGAGCGGTACCTGACAACTCTTACTCCTGTGTTCTGCCAAGGAGAACCAGTGTTCAACCCCCTCTCCTTAAAGGAACATTTCTTTCATTAGATTTTAGGCCTTAAATGTCAATTTTCTGAAAAGTTCAAAGAAATATGATTTTATGGTTTATTTGGCTTTCTTGTTACTGTTGTTAGAATGAGAACAACACTCTATAGATTCCTACATTCCAGGCAGAAGCAGAGCAACATTTTCTACTATTCTTTATGGTTCTCCTGTTTTAATATTTTCTCGCTCTTTCCTCTTATCATATCTGCCTGGATATTTATATTGTTTCCTTTCCCTTTTTGGTTTATGTTGTGATAAACATATATTCTTTTTTATTGTTTTGTTGCATTGGTTCTCACTAGAGGTGTACCACCCTTAGGAAAGGCATTTTGAAAATTTGTTGGGACAATTTGTTTGTCTCAAGTTATTCAAAAGAACTGTTGTTCATTAGTGGGTAAATAATAAATACTAGGTGCTAGACATATTGTCTCATGTTCACATAGTTTTAAATATCCCACCAGTCATGTAAGTAAAAACTAGTTTTATAGTAAAAACTATAAAACTATGGCATAGTTTTATAACATATATTTATTTCATATAGAAATACAATTTTAAAAATAAGTTTAGTAAATAATAAATTTTATAGAATACAACTTTCTTTTGTTCTGAATTTGACAAAATTCTGGTCACTTTTAGAAATAACTTTTCTTTTGGCAATGTTGCTTATAAAGTTTGAGTCACAAATGCAACATCCTCTATCAGCCTATATTTCTAACTTTGGAACTTAGTCATTCTACTGTTATTAATATCAGCCTACTTCATTTATGTCTTCTAATATTGTCACACATAAGCATTTACATGTTGAAATAATTTTTCATTTGGTAAGCCACTAAGATTCTGAGACTATTTTTTACAAAACATAACCTAGTAGAACTTCTCTGATAGTCCATTGGTTAAGACTCTACCCTTCCAATACAGGGAGCATGTTCGATCCCTGGTTGGGGAGCTAAGATCTCAGAGGTTGCATGGCATGGCCATAAATAAATAAATAAAAATATAACCTAGCAAAGCTAACACACACAGTTAAATTCTCTGGAACAATTCATATTTCTTGGAGAAAAGTTCTGAGTCAACCCTCTGTCTCTAATCAGTCCTGCATCACCTGCATTCTTTTATTGAACATTGCTGATGCTTCTAAAATGTGAATGACACCATTCCTTATTTCCAGAACTGCTTATAGGTGTGTTTCTGGTCTTCATAATTGACTGAAAATTTCTGTGGGAATCTTTGGCAGGGGGATGCTTATGCTATCTTCTCCAACTTTGGTGGGGGGATGTCTTCATAATTTACATGGGAATCTTTGGTGGGGGTATGTCTTATGCTATCTTCCCCAACTTAACATGGAGGGCCTTCATATTCACTGATACTAGTTACCTTGATTGACCATGATTCAATCCCAGACTCCTCTGGAAAAAACCTCAAAACAAAGAGAAGGCAAGTAATAGAGACCTAAAATAATTTCCATTTCCTATGGATATAGGAAGGATAAAGAGATGGAAATAAGAGATAAAGAAAGGCTCCCCTGAAAAGACAAAATTGGTGCTTTACAAGGCCTCATTGGTTTATTCATCACAAACCTATTTTTTTTTAATGTAGCATGTTTCTGAAAATAAAGCTCCATTCAAAGAGGGCGAAAAAAAATTCACACACTCTAGGGAGCCAGATGGTCTTTTATTCATAAAATTCTATAACTTCAGGATATTATAAAACTTTTAAACAAATAGATGCCATAAAGTGTACTGATTTCAGCCTGAAAGTAGGTAGTTTTCAAATGTCAATATATAAACTATCATGCGCAATAGTCAATGAATATGAATAAGTCATTTTGAATTTAAACTGCTATAAAGAGGACATTGGTTGCTTTAACAGTTTAGAGTCTTTCTTTTTCCCTTTACTGGCAAAGCAAAGAACAGATGATTGAAATGTGTTGACTACAATTAAGAAATAAAAAAAGAAACGTGACAGATATATTTATTAACTTCAGAAATTTAACATTTTCTAAACATTTGTCTATGACATTTGACATGGTAAATACTCACAAATTCTCAGAACTAGATGAAAGAGGTTTGGGGGGAATTTTTAGGAGGGAGGCTTTTTTTTTTTTTTTTGCTGTGGAAGAATGATTTGTCTCAAAAGTAGAGTGAAAATTATGCTAAGAAATTAGAAAATGAAGAGAGGGAGAATGGAGGAAACAGGGAGAGAGAGAGGCAAGGTAGAAGTAAGGAAAGTTTGAAAAGTAGGAGAGAGGAACAGACAAGCACATAAGGAAGCAGGACAAAGATTTTCCAGACAAGCTTATCCAAAGTCTTACGGCAACTGTATTTTCCCATTACAAAGAAGTTGCTCCAAAAGTAAACATCTGCAAAATGTTATTTTATTAAATGTTGCTGTTGCTTTTATAAATAGAGCTGGTATACAGTAGAGGTCTGAATTCCTGTGTAGGGATTGAAATGGCTAAATGGAGCAGCATAAATTGAAATGTGCAATAGTATGCCTGATAGTCATAACTTGCAATCTTCATGTGATGAAAATCTTGGTTCCAGTGCCTTGAATTTTAAATTTTCACATATAAAATTATGGTAATACACAAATTTTTCTAATTTGATCTTTGGTGAATTATGTTTTCTGTAGTTTCTGTGGAAAGACTCAATTTCTTGTCTCGATGAATGTTGGTGTATTTTTTTACTAGGTACAAAATACAAAAGCAGGATATGGAGATCTCTAGGTAAAGATTCCGGAGAAGGCAATGGCACCCCACTCCAGTACTCTTGCCTGGGAAATCCCATGGACAGGGGAGCCTGGTAGGCTGCAGTCCATGAGGTCATGAACAGTTGGACACGACTGAGTGACTTCACTTTCAATTTTCACTTTCATGCATTAGAGAAGGAAATGGCAACCCACTCCAGTGTTCTTGCTTGGAGAATCCCAGGGATGGGGGAGCCTGTGGGCTGCCGTCTCTGGGGTCGCACAGAGTCGGTCACGACTAAAGCGACTTAGCAGCAGCAGCAGCAGCAGGTAAAGATTCTTTAGAAGAAATGACAAAGGAGAGGGGCAGATAAGTTCCTTCTCAAGCTGTTTACTCTGCTTAACTTCTACACGCCATCAGTTTCTCCTTGCTTTCTAGAGTTTCCACATCTTGGATGTCCAGTATTGGTCAATGAAATATGGGGGACAGATAACTTGTTTCTAATTTATAGCTTTGCAGCTTGAGAGGAATTGCATTCAGGGAACTGGAATTAAAGAACCACCTTAAAAACCTTATCTCTACCTGGATCCAGTATAGATTTTGAGATCTTTTTAACATTAAGTCTGAGCCTAAAGTCATAATGGATATCTTGGGAGATAAGTGCATTTTTGCATGTGGAAGAAATAGAAATAATTTATGACAAGAATGTAGACTAATAGAGATGAATGAGGCAAAAACACCCACTCTGGAACCCAACACCAAGAGAAGGGACAACAACTGCTGACTCTACTCAGCCAGTCAGTTCAGTCTCTCAGTCATGTTAACTCTTTGTGAACTGCAGTGTGCCAGGCTTCCCTGTCCATCACCAATTCTCAGAACTTGCTCAAACTCATGTCCATTGAGTCAGTGATGCCATCCAGCCATCTCATCCTCTGTTATCCCCTTCCCCTCCTGCCTTCAATCTTTCCCAGCATCAGGGTCTTTTCCAATGAGTCAGTTCTTTGCATTAGGTGGCCAAAGTATTGGAGCTTCAGCTTCAGCCTCAGTCTTTCCAATGAGTATTCTGGACTGATTTCTTTTAGGATTGACTGGTTTGATCTCCTTGCAATCCTAGGGACTCTCAAGAGTCTTCTCCAACACCACAGTTCAAAAGCATCAATGCTTCTGCACTCAGCTTTCTTTACGATCCAGTTCTCACATCCATACATGACCAGTGGAAAAACCATAGCTTTGACTAGACAGACCTTTGTTGGCAAAGTAATGTCTCTGCTTTTTAATATGCTGTCTAGGTTTGTATAGCTTTTCTTCCAAGGAGCAAGCGTCTTTTAATTTCATGGCTGCAATCACCATCTGCAGTGATTTTGGAGCCCAAGAAAATAAAAGGTAATAAAGTACTTAAAACTTAGGTCTCACAGTGGTATCTACAATATTCACTTTTAAAAATGAATTTTGGGGATTATTGAATTAAATTCTTCAGTCCTTTAAAAATATACATTCTACCTATAAAAATATGAGTAAGATAATTATAAACATGAGAAATAAGGCAAAAATACTAAGATGTGTACATTTGGTACAATTTATATCTTAAGTCTTCTAAATGGAAATATTGAAAATTAAAGTTGCTCCGGCGTGTCTGACTCTTTGGGGCTATACAGTCCATGGAATTCTCCAGGCCAGAATACTAGAGTGGGTAGCCTTTCCCTTCTCAAGGTGATTTTCCTAACCCAGACATCAAACCCAGATCTCCCGAATTGCAGGCGGATTCTTTACCAGCTGAGCCACAAGGGAAGCCCAAATGGAAGTACTGGAAGCAGTAAAACTACCACTTTGAAAATACTGCCTCAGGCGAAAGCTGTGTTGCCAAATATGGAACTGAAGATAAAGTGAGTGATAAAATAAAGAAACAAATCAAGTATTATGGTACCTCAACAAATAAAACATAAGTATCTGATGAATCCTGATGGTTGAAGTGATAGAGTAACCACTGTGACTTCCTCAGTTTGTCAAGTATACTCTTAGAATATTTGTACTTTTAGAAAATATTTTATGAAAAGTATTACATGCGCTTTGCCATAAAGTAAAGTCAACTATAGAATGTACAAAACCATAGACTGCAAGAGACACTGTAAGAAGAGTATTTGTTCTACAACTTAACATTTATTTGGACTGTTCACCCATATTACGGGCTTCCCAGGTTGTGCTAGTGGTAAAGAACCCACTTGCCAATGCCCATGATGTAAGAGATGTGTGTTAAGTCCCTGAGTCAGGAAGATCCCCTGGAGAAGGGCGTGGCATCCCACTCCAGTATTCCTGCCTGGAGAATCCCATGGACAGAGGAGCCTGGTGGGCTAGAGTCCATAGAGTCGCAAAGAATCAGACACAACTGAAGAAACTGCATGCACATGCATCCATACTGTAAGCTAAAGGTGTTCTGTACCTCGTTCAGAGAAAATCCTACTTATAGGTTCACAGAAATTACCTTTTCAAAGATAACCCACCCATTCTTGTTAATTGACATCATTCAGTTCAGTTCAGTTCAGTCGCTCAGTCGTGTCCGACTCTTTGCAACCCCATGAACTGCAGCACGCCAGGCCTCCCTGTCCATCACCAACCCCCAGAGTTCACTCAAACTCATGTCTATCGAGTCGGTGATCCCATCCAGCCATCTCATCTTCTGTTGTCCCCTTTTCCTCCTGCCCCCAATCCCTCCCAGCATCAGTCTTTTCCAATGAGTCAACTCTTCGCATGAGGTGGTCAAAGTACTGCAGTTTCAGTATCCAAGTCTGCATCACAGTGTCACAGCTGGATCATTTGCTTTTTATGATAACAAGTGCTGCTAATGTTTACGCAAAAGGGAACTTGGGTTGGAGGAGGGAAGGAAACCATTATTTCATGTTTTCCAGGACTAGAAAAATAACACTGAATAGGACACTTTTAAGATGATTATCTTTTTTCGTTAGTTTAAAGTGACTTTTTGAGAGATTATCTTTAGAATAGTTGGCAAAAGGTACAGTAATTTACACATATTAAGCACACACTGTGTAAATTTTTTTTCCTTTTGGAAGAAAGTCTTTTATTTTGCCAGGCAAAAATATACTTAAAACCAAAGAGTTTGTTGGTTGTTTCTTCCTTGTTTTACTGGGTTAAAAGACTTTACTTAGCCACACTATTCATCAAGTAAGTGATTTTTTAATGTTATATCAGTTTCAGTAAACAGCCTTCAAAAATAGTCTTTTGGTGGAGCAAGAACACCTTTGTGCCAGCTGCATTTGAATTTAATTGTGTTATTACAGTACACAATTATAGGAACTCAAAAGTAACAAAACACCCACTGAAACCTCAAAGTAAAAAACACCACCAAAAATTAAACTGCTACTTTTGGACACATCATTTATATGAGACAAGGGAAAGAAAGCCAGCTTTTTCTCCTTTATATATGTCTTCAGACATCACTTTAAAAATAAAAAAGAGAGTTTAAAAACAGAGAAAAGAAAATCCATATATTGTTCACCTACCATGTGCGTTATCTGTTATCCATGATGAAGACAGAAAAATAAAGGAAACCATTCTTGATCTAGAGAGCTACCAGGTTTAATGCCAGTTCAGATGCAATTTATTCTTGCTTTCTCTGGGTAAGATCTAATAGCAGCAAAATGTTATTTACAGTTTTCTTCATCGTGATTTTATCAAATCTCTAATCAAGAAAAAAGGAAATAATAAAGCCTTCCTAAAATGAAAATTTTCAAATCTTCAAACTATAGCCCAGTGTCAGCTTTTCCTCATCTTCAATGGATCTTCAGGGGCAGCTTGTTTCACTAGAGCCAGGCCTACCACTTCCAATCTCTATAGATTCCATGGCCTGAGGGAGGGAATAAGCTATAGTCTAATGCCATTAACAAAAGAATCCACACAATATAGTGTAGTGGGCTAATTTACATAGGGTTTTTAAAGAGTTCATGTAAACAGATTGATGAAAATTAGCACATATCTGGGGATTTCACCTGTAGCTTAAGTGAACAAATAAGATTAGCAATATATTTTCCAAGAAATTTTTTTAAATATCATAAGCAATCGAATACCAGAGTTCTTCTCTTCTTCCTTTGAATATGGAAAAAACAGAAATTATGATCATGATAGCAAGAAAAAAGATAAATAGCTTTTTAATTATATAAAGTATTTGCCACGTGCATCTAAGCTTTGTCTCTTCATTCATTGTACTTTTATGGTCACTGGAATATTAATACTCATTATCCTTCTTGTCTTTATCTTGCTACAAAAGGCAGTAAACAATTCCAAAATTTTTGAAGAGTTTTGGTTTTTTTTTTTTGGTCAACATCAGCAGCTCAGTCATGTCCAACTCTTTGTGACCCCATGGACTGCAGCACTCCAGCTTCACCTGTCAGCTTGCCTGTCCTTCACCAATTCCCAGAGCTTGCCAAACTCATGTCCATTGAGTTGGTGATGCCATCAAACCATCTTATCCTCTGTTGTCCCCTTCTCCTCCTGCCTTCAATCTTTCCCAGCATCATGGTCTTTTCCAATGAGTCAGCTCTTCGCATCAGGTAGCCTAAATATTGGAGCTTCAGCTTCAGCCTCAGTCCTTCCAATGAATATTCAGGGTTGATTTCCTTTAGAATTGACTGGTTTGATCTCCTTGCTGTCCAAGGGACTCTCAAGAGTCTTCTCCAACACCACAATTCAAAAGCATCAATTCTTCGGTGCTCAGCTTTCTTTATGGTCCAACTCTCACATTCATACATGACTACGGAAAAACCATAGCTTTGACTAGACAGATCTTTGTTGGCAAAGTAATGTCTCTGCTCTTTTAATATGCTGTCTAGGTTGGTCATAACTTTTCTTCCAAGGAGCAAGAGTCTTTTAATTTCATGGCTGCAGTCACCATCTGCAGTAATTTTGGAGCCCAAGAAGATAAAGTCTGTCACTGTTTCCATTGTTTCCCCAACTGTTTGCCGTGAAGTAATGGGACCGGATACCACAGTCTTCACTTTCGGAATGTTGAGTTTTAAGCCAGCTTTTCACTCTCCTCTTCACTTTCATCGAGAGGCTCTTTAGTTCCCCTTTGCTTTCTGCCATAAGGGTGGTGTCATCTGCATATCTGAGATATTGATGTTTCTCACAGCAATCTCAATTCCAGCTTGTGCTTCATCCAGCCTGGCATTTTGCATGATGTACTCTGCATATAAGTTAAGTAAGCAAGGTGACAATATTTAGCCTTGACTTACTCCTTCCCCAGTTTGGAACCAGTCCATTGTTCCATGACCAGTTCTAATAGTTGCTTTTTGACCTGTATACAGATTTCTCAGGAGGCAGGTAAGGTGGTCTGGTATTCCCATCTCTAAGAATTTTCCACAGTTTGTTGTGATACACACAGTCAAAAGCTTTAGTGTAGTCAATAAAGCAGAAGTAGACGTTGTCAACAAGATTAGTTTTTCCAAAGATTTCTCATCAAATGCCAATATGATCTATAATTTATTTTAATTTTAACTACAACTAATTCCAGTTTTGAAGCTTATAATTTTGACTTCTAAACAGAAAATTATTGAATAGCATCCAGGCAAAAGCAAAGTATATAGAATGGTTAATGACAAACATGAAACATTCCTTAGGTGGAAATTTATAAATGTCTCCTGAACAAGTGTCTTTTGGATAATTTTGGTGTTATTTTTGTTGTTATTTTGTATCAAAATAGGTAAAACTAAGTTAAGCAGTGTTTTTGTTGAAGAAATTCTCAAAGCTCTTCGTGTGGTAATATGCATTGTGAATCTTTAAGCAAAAAATATACTACACAGTCATTCTCAAACTTAATTAAAGTATCTTTTTTCCTTTTTTTTTCTTAAACAATCTTCCTTGACTGGTTTTCTTGATAGCAAACTGGATAACAAACGGAGAGGTTACCTTGCAGTTTAAATGTGGTCCATGCATGCATGGGTATCACTCACTACAGTAGAAAGGCTGAATCTCAGACACCACCCAGACCTACTGAATCGTATCTGCAAGATGCCCAAGGAGATACTTTGCATATTTAAGTCTGAGAAGACTTGGTTTGGAAGATAATTCTGAGTCCAAGGAGACAAATGTTTATATTTAGATAAGCATGATGCACAATCATCTTTGTGCAATGTAAGTAAAGGGAGTCAGAATATGCCCCCCTCCTCAAATAATGCCACTTTGGCATAAGGATTGCTTTGAGCAGAGGCAACTGAAAATCAATAGATACAGAAATAGTTCTCTGCCCTCTCCTTGTCTTCCTAAAAGCAGCCATACAATTGCCTTTGAGGAAGGTGCTCACTTCCCATACTAGGGAGAGAAGAAATACGTTTAACTTATAAGATGAGGAGTTGACACCATGATGAGTTTGCATAAACAGACCTTACTAAAATAGTCTTTACATGCTATTACTTCTTTCATGTTTTTCTTAGTTACTTTCACAAAATTTTATATCTCTTGAAGCCGAAACCCTCTGTCCTTTGCTAAAAAGGAATTTAAGCCCTGAGTCCAACTGCCTGTTTGAAGTTTATATCTTTTGGGGGAACTCCCATACTAGTAATAAAAATTGTGTCCTTTTATTCCTTTTAATCTGTCTTTTTTTTAGTATGATCTTCAGGCCCCTATGCATAGAATCTAAGAGAGTAGAGGAAATGTTTTTCCTATCTGATAATGAACTTCATGAGGACAGGAATTGTTTGGCTCAGAGATGTATCCCTAGCACTCAAAATAGTGTCTGTGAAACATCATAGGTATTCAATAAATATCTATGGTATTCAATAAATATTCATCAATAAATGGATGTACTGACTTGCTACCCCAGCAATGCTTGAATTATCTATCATATATGTTCTCCACAGCACTTAGTCTTAATGGAACATTGTATTTGATACATCAAGGGGTGGATCATTAGCTTAGGGAAGAAATGATAGTCTTCTAAGAGGGAAGTTACTTCCAAGAGTATCGTTCAGCCTCCCAGATAGACTAAATTCATTGCATATATTTTTTTAAACTGGAAATTAGGGAATAACTAATAAATATACATTCCATTGGTCATGGAAGTGGGATTTCCTGCATTTTATCATTACAATATTT
Organism: Capra ibex; assembly: GCA_006410555.1. NCBI lineage: Eukaryota > Metazoa > Chordata > Mammalia > Artiodactyla > Bovidae > Capra > Capra ibex. Next base: position 74,189,247 of record SJYO01020080.1, read on the forward strand.
AAATTGACTATATTTCAGCAACTTCCCTTCAAATTCTCCAAGGTCAGTTTTACTTCACTCTGTGAGGCTGGCTTGCTACAGGGTTTCTTTGGTGTGTGATCTTCACTCTGGGCCTCTTTCTTCCTCCCATCTCTGATTCTCAGTCACATTCCTATAGATTATAAGCCTGAAACTACCACATGGTTTCTAACACTAATGTGATTTTCAGTCAAGCTCCTAATTATCTTTATAAATTGAGATAACAGATTTATCTATTAAGAGTAATTATGGAATAGCTTTGTGGAATTATAAAATATGGATACACTTTGTGATTCAATAATGTGGAGCTTTCATCTTAAAAAATACTATAGAAGCGAAATTCAAAATAAATGTGTAGTTACTGTAATCAGGGGCATCTTTAAGTGATGACAAATATAGTTTTGTTTATATAAGGTCTGAAGATGTACTGAAGAATCTCCTTCCCACTACCATCACCACAAAATAGTGCTCTCTTTATGTTAATACAGATTCACACTTGCCATCAGTAACTTCTTAAGAGGGGCTTCCCAGGACGTTCAGTGGGTAAAGAATCTGCTTACAATGCAGGAGACACAGGTTTGATCCATGGTTGGGAAGATCCCCTGGAGGAGGGAATGGCAACCCACTCAGGTATTCTTGTTTAGAGAATGCCATGGACAGAGGAGCCTGGCAAGCTACAGTCCCTTGGGTCACAAAGAGTCAGACACAACTGAGTGACACAGCTCCTTAAGAAACCCAGTCCTTCACCTCTGGTCTTGCATTCTTTCCGGTATCTGCCTTCTCCAGCTATTTCCTCCCTACTGTATTCTCTAATGTTCTGGACTATTAGACATTTCTCAGAAAGAGTCCGTTCTTGTGGACCATTGCTTAAGCCATTGCGTAGAATACCCAGGCCACTCTTTCTTCTGCTCAATTCTCTGCCTATGTTCCAGTAAAGTGAATTCACATAAAGTATAAACCCTTCAGAGCATAGCTTAACTATTAGCTTTAGAAAGACTTCTCTTACTTCTCAGATGAGCTTTACTGTACTGTACTAGTTTTATTTCTTCCAGATAAATCACTTAACGTATGGGAATATATTGAATCCCTCTCTCACCACATATACCTAATTAGGTCTTGCTAGATTATGAGCTGCTCAGGGAAGGGTGTCATGTTTTTCATTACATATTCCCAGCATCACAGTACCTAGCATCACAGACTGACTCACTCCTCCAATAAGCATTTTAAGGCATTCAAAAATGGAAAGATCAGTGAATTTGTGAATAATTTAACTTGAAAAGGATGTAAGTAATGCACCTTTTCTAAGCAAGCATATCCAAATTCAATTTAGCGTATCATTTTTTTTCTAATTCAGCTTTCAAATATTTTATGTAGCAGTATTATAACAATAGCCACAACTTATCAAGTATCCACCATGAAGCAAGCACTATGCTAGGTACTTTGATACAGAGAGACAGACTTCTTTGAAGTACTTAATGGCTTTATCAAGTTCCAAAGTAAAAGAAAATACTCCTTCCTTGGTATTTTGTGTCTTTCAAGAAATTAATACATTTCATCTAAGTTGTTGAATTTGTGTATTTCCACCCAAGCTCAAGTATTCCTCCTTGAGCAGTTATTTGTACACTCATGCTCTTACAGCTTTATTCACAATAGTCAGAAATGAAGTAAACTTGACATGAAAGGACAGGCATTGTATGTTTTAACTTATATGAGGTTCCTTGAACAGTCAAATTAATAAAGAAAGTAGAATAGTTGTTTTCAGGGGCTGGAAAGAAGAAGACATGGGAGTGTTATTATTTAATGGGTATATAGTTTTAGTTTGGGAAGAAGAAAAAGTTCTGGAGATTAATGGTGATAATGATTGCATAAAAATATGAACATTTTTTGTGCCACTGAACTGTACATATACAAATGTTAAAATGATAAATTTCATGTATATTTAGCCACAATTTAAAAATTCCTTATGGGGATTCCATGGTAGGTCAGTGGTAAGGAATCTGCCTGCAACACAGGAGACAAGGGTTCAGTTCCTAGTCCAGGAAGATCCCACATGAAATGGAGCAGCTAAACTCGTGCACCACAACCATTAAACCTGTGCTCTAGAGCTCATGAGCCTCAACTACTGAGCCTACATGGCACAACGAATGAGGTCCACAGGCCCTAAAACCTGTGCTCCACAACAAAAGAAGCCACCACAATGAGAAGCCTGCATTCCACAACTAGAGAGTACCCCCAGCTCGCCAACTAGGGAAAAACCCATGCATCAACGAAGACCCAGCACAGTCAAAAACAAATAAATAAATTATAAGGAAAATTTTCTTATGGATTAAAGTACAAAATATAACAAACTAAAACAAAGACACTGGAAGAAAACATGGAATGTTTTAAAGTTTGAGCTATAAAAACACAAATAAAATTCAAAGATAGTAGAAAAATAATTTGATACATAAGATACAAAGTGCACATGCTAAATCACTTCAGTCATGTCTGACTCTGTGAAACCCTATGGACTATAGCCCACCAGGCTCATCAGTCTATGGATTCTCCAAGCAAGAATACTGGAGTGAATTGCCATTCCCTCCTCCAGGGGATCTTCCCGACCCAGGGATCAAAACCATCTCTTTTGTCTCCTGCATTGGCAGGTGGGATCTTTACCACTAGCACCACCTGGGAAGCCCAATATACAAAGAATTCCTTCTAAAATATAAGAGAAAGCAAATAAACCAAATACAAAACAAACAAATGATCAGAATAGACAATTCAGACTATCCATCTCAAAACAGAAGAACACATCCAAATAATTCTCCACTGATTGCTTTAAGCACAAAAACTAAATACAAAATATTAGCAGAAAATACAACATGTTTTGGATATGGTTGGTATGCAAAGCACTTGCTATACCAAATCCAGAAGCTATAAAGAAAATAAATAAATTTGACTATCCAAAAAATTTAAATCCGTATTACAGAGGCATCATATAAAAGTAAAACGACCATCCAAAAAGGCCTGTGATATTATTTTTTTTAACACAGTGAGTTATATATAGGAGGTGCTTTATGCCATGCTGTTCGGTCACTAAGATGTGTCTGACTCTTTGCATCCACATGGACTGAGCCTGCCAGGCTCCTCTGTCCATGGGATTCTCCAGGCAAGAATACTAGAATGGGTTATCATTTCCTTCTCCAGGGTATCTTCCCAGATCAGGGATCAAACCATTGTCTCTTGCATTGGCAGGTGGATCTTTTACCACTGAGACACCTGGGAAGCCCTATCAATCCTGTTTTGGTCATATCATTTGTAAATAGCTTCTCGTATTCAGTAGGCTGTCTTTTCATTCTGTTAACGGTTTCCTTTGCTGTGCAAAAGGTTTTAAATTTGATTAGGTACTATTTGTTTATTTTTGAATATGTAGGAGACATATTCAAAAAACTGTTGCTGCAATTTACGTCAAAGACTGTTCTGCCTATGTTTTCCTCTAGGAGTTTTATAGTATCTGGTCTTGCATTTGTGTCTTTAATCCATTTTTTAGTTGTTTCTGTATATGATGTTAGAGAATGTTCTAATTTCATTCTTTTACATGTAGCTATCCATTTTTCCCAACACCACTTGTTGAAGGGATTGTCTTTTCTCTTGCCTTCTTTGTCATAAATTAATTTACTGTAAGTGTATACATGTATATGTATTGTCATGGAAATCTCATAGGAATATTAGTAAGTTTAAAGAAAAGTTGCATAAAAATATTTGTAGAATGATCACATTCCTATAACAAATTACTCACAAATCATATTCAGTGTGTTTCCAGGTGGTGGTAAAAGGGCTCTTTCTCTACATACATGAAATTTCCCCAGGAATGTACTCATATATTTTACATACATTTCATTTTTGAAATAGATGAAATACTAACACTTGCATGTTTTTAGAAATAAAAATTTAAAATAGGGAAGCACAGAAGATTCAGAGGCTCTAAAATTCAGAAGTTCTATAAGCTCATAAACTTTTAAGAACAAAGAAAGGCCTGAATGAAGGCTCCAGTAAACCTCTACAGTGCAGCTTTTCCTCACTTCACAACAGGAGAGGTTACCCCAGAGTTTTTGTGGACTTCCGTTTCCTGTTCTTTTCTCCCCATCTCTCTGATTGTCCCCAGAGTCTTGGATCAAGAATGAGATAATCCTGGGAGGGGATTACTCCAAAGCAGCAGAAACCTCCCACAATCCTTCCTTATCCAAATTCCTGCCCACCCTCCACCACTCTCTACTTACTTAGCATTAGAACCTAGTAGCTTTGACATGACTTTCCCACCATCTTCAGCCCTACCACATACTGCACTGTAGGGGAGAGCCTTGCAATCTAACACCTCTGTTTCTCTCCATGTATAAGCAGCTGGTCACTGAGTGCACCCAAGGAGACTCAGTTGTCTGTGTGGTTCCTTAGGGCTCCATACATATTTTGGTAAGCTTTCCTGTCAATGATTCTTCATAAGTTATCAGTGGCAGTTAGATTGATGTTGTTTAGTTAAGATAGGTAGTTTTGCTTCTCCAGAGCCAGGAAGTATGGTCCAGAAACTGTGCAAAAACTTTACATACATTGTTCAGTTTAGCTTCCTCATGTATAATTATGAGGTAAGAGCTATTAATATCTCCATTTTATAGGTGAATAAACAAATAGTGGCTTAAAAGTGTTGTGTCTGAGTTCACTTGGTTAGTAAGTAGCAGAGTTATGACTTAAATTCATATTCAAACCCTCAGTATAAATTTCTAACCCTGTACACTTAACTATCACAAAAGGATTCATACGGGCTCATCAGAGGAAAACTTTTCCTTAACAAAATGAAACCTAAGGCTTGCATCCGTGCACATTAAGTCTTTTCAGTTGCGTCCAATTCTTTGCAATCCCATGGACTATAGCTCACCAGGCTCCTCTGTCCATGTGGTTCTCCAAGCAAGAATACTGGAATCTTCCTGACCCTGGTGATTGAACCCATGTCTCTTCTGTCTCCTGCACTGGCTTGTGGGTTCTTTATCACTAGCATCACCTACAATTTTTAAATGCAAACTATTTGCATAATTGCTTAATTCTGGGTATATTTTCATGGCAAGAGTTACATGAAATAGCAGGATCATTCCCATAAATAGTTTGAGTAACTTTATTGATTTCATTCTTTAAAAATAGACAGTATTTAGAATTGTCTATTATAATATATTACATATAATTAAATATATATTATATTTATAGTTGTCTATAATAATTGTCTATTATAAAATAGACAATGTCATCTTCCCATTTTATAGATAACACCAGCCATGAATTTTAAAATCAGCATTAAGCACATCCATTCAAGATTCATTATGCTGGAAAATGTCCCTCTTATATTTACTAATAAAGCTAAGTTCTTCTCTAAGGAGCTCTCGGAAAAACCTGTGCCAAGAAATGGGTCTCAAAGTACATTCAGATTTAAAAGCCTCAAAACTTAGTATAGATAACCTTTACCTGTTTCCTGTACAGGTGCTTCCATGCACCTTTCTAGACTGCTGTAAAGCAGATTCCTTTACATTCACTCCTAGCTGGAGATCTGAGAGAACAAAAGATACTCTTTAACCATGGCCCAGGCAAGGAGGCATTCACATCTGCCACCCAGACATTATCTCCCTTCGCCTTTAACCGCAGAAAATAGAGATTTAATGAGAAGAGGAAACTGGAATAAATGAGAATATCCTCCAAATTTTAATGACTTAATACTTTTCTTCAGAACCCATAAACAACTCGTACCATCTGGCCTCGTTTTATTTTTTATCACACCGGAGGGAATCTCAGCCTACTATATGATTTTTTAAAAAAAAAATCAGAATCAAATTCTTCCTTTTTCCCCAACCCCCACTTCCAGCTCTGAACACAGAGTTTTGCAAAACAAATCTTTGCTATTATTCTTACAGAGAAAGAATTCTGGCATGGATGAAAAAGAACTTTAAGGAAGACAAGCACAAAAGGTGTTTTGTTTCTTTCAAATCAGTGTAATTTATACAGCTGCATACATGAACAAAGCTGTTTCAAGGAAACACAGCCAAGCAGGGACTTTTGGGTCTTGGCACCATGTACCTCAGAGCTGTCCCCAAATCACTTCACCTCACTCTACCTTTAGTGTCTCCATTCAAACATTCAAAAAAAAAAAAAAATAGAGTGAACAAAGAGAATCCTGAATAAAAAGAACCACATTGATTAGACAATAAGTGTGGTCACTGTGTTCAAGAAGCTCCATCACTTAAAAAAAAAAAAAAAACCTTTTTAATAAATAAGGGGTGTACAAATTATAAGTTTAATGAAAACAAACTGTCTCTTGTTTTATAAAGTTCAGTCTTTTGTTCATTGTTCTGACACTGATTGGAATTTTCAGGCAGAGCCAACTCTTACCTCGGGGTGAATTCAACACATATGTTCATACTCCAGAGGAGAAAAAAAAGCAAATGAGTCTGATGAATGAGTGAATGAGTAGATTAAAAATGTCCTCTCATCCTTATTGCTTGTGTTCAAATTGAGTAACAGTTGGCAATACAATTTTAGTTTATGGGCCAAAGACTTCTGTTACTAGAACTCTTTTCTCTTTAAGTCACTAACATATCTTTTTATTGCCTCAAAACCAATTCAGTCATGTATAAAGCATGTAGCCTTATTGATTCCTCAACTTTCTATCTATGCCTTAACCTCATAAAGAGGGTCTACCTGGTATGGTAATATGAAAAATAACTAACACTCACTGAGTGTGGTGTATGGGCCAGGCAAAGAGTAAAAGAATTCTTAGCATACTAACTCACTTAATCCCCTAACAGCCTGACTAAATAATGATGAGAATGGGAATTCTAACATGTATACTGTCATGTAAGAATTGAATCGCCAGTCCATGTCTGACGTAGGGTGCAGCTTGCTTGGGGCAGGTGCATGGGGATGACCCAGAGAGATGTTGTGGGGAGGGAGGTGGGAGGGGGGTTCATGTTTGGGAACGCATGTAAGAATTAAAGATTTTAAAATTAAAAAAAAAATAAAAAATTAAAAAAAAAATAATAAAGATGAGCTAGAGATAAACAAGAAAAAAAAAATAATGATGAAGATGATGATGATAATTTTATATAAGAGGGTTCTGAATTCAGAAATGTTAAGTTCAGTTCAGCAGCTGGCAGTGTCTGAGTTTAAAAGCCCAAGTCTGCTTTTTGAAACTGTGCTCTTAATTATGATATATTGTACTAGAAACAGCACAGGCTTTGGAGAGATCCAGACGTTAGGACAAAATCACAGATTAGTCATTTACTAGCTGTGTAACATCAGGAAAATCACTTCACCATTCTCAGGCTCAAATTCCTCAAGTGTAAATAGGTAAAACAATGTGACGGTCTATAGGAATATAAAAAACTTTAGAAACAGACCCTGACTCCTATGGGGTTCTAAATACATTGAAACTTTATCTCAGCTATTATTAATAATATTTAAAAGTTCAATAATGGTAAAGGCTCCCCCTCTTATTCAGTACTTGCTGATAATTTGGAGAATATGATTCTAAGACTTTTCTCTCAGGTCTGCCCTTTAAAAGCCAGTAAATTTTTTCTTTACAGTTTAGATATTCTAATTTCAAAATGCTGACATTCTCCTTTCCTAAGATACAGTTAAGGGGCCCCAGAGAAAAACTGGTAACACTGAGAGCTGTGCTTGGAAACAGAGTCTGTGTAGCTGTGGGGCTGCATTGGCGGGGGAGGTGTCGCTTCAAGGCAGTCAGCTGCTCAGTGTAAAAGCCAGTGAATTTTTAAAGAACATTTGGATAATAAATAGGTCAAATTACCTTTCTATCTTTTCAAAAGGAAAAAAAGAAATCCATCAAGTCCATTCCAACTTTTACCCCTAAGGGCTAAAATAAAAGCTGCCGTATCAGCAGAGATTGTATTATTCTAGAATGTTTTCTCTTAGAACTTTGTGGACTGCACCATTCTCTTAGAATCCATTTCCCTTCCCTTTTGAGAGCATAGTGTCACTGCAGGCCTACAGAAGTGTTTTTCATTTCCATTCTGTGCATGAAGATTAAATTTAATTATTCCCCAACATGTCAAAGGCACTCATCAAGTTAGGCTGCTTTATACTGAGCAGAAACTGTGAATAAGATTTAATTTGGAAATACTTGTTTCTGCAAATTTCCCTGAACTCTGAGGAAGAATTACTATTTGTGGCAATACATATAGGAAACAGTGTGCTGACTAAGAAATGCCATTTGAGGTTGAAAAGCTGTGAAATGCATGGCACGTATTAATTCCACCATGTAGTAAATCTTTCACTGAAAAGTTATGGACTATAAAGCTTTGTCCCTAGGAACCAGCCCTCAGAAAGTTATGATTGCATTAAAGGAGGCAGCAGGGATTTATAGAACATATCAACCTTATCAAATTTGATAGAATCCTTTCAGAATGAAAAAAAAATTGCTGACAGGCAAAAACATGGTCATCATACATATCTGGGCTGTTTTGAAAATGTTACATAAAATACCAGAGGAAATCATATACCCTAGCTATAATAAATTGCCTTGAGCCTGAATAACTTAGATGGACAAAAAAATGTGCAACTGAGGGAAGAGAAAAAGGGGAATGGGAATAGGAGGTATGCCTCGAAGTTGAGTCCACATAGATCTACCAGTTAGGTAGCTTTGAATTCAATTCTTAGTTCCACTGTTTGCTGTGTATCGTTGAGTAACTTAGTTACCCTTTAAAAGCCACTGTTTTCTGAACTATAAAATGAGGAATAATAACAGCATTGTTGGATGGTCATGAGGATTAAGTGAGCTAAAATATGTCAGTTGCCCATAGGGAAGAGATCGGTGTACAGTGAGACTCATATTTCTTGGTGTAGCTGTTACACTGTGGGCAGAGTGAATGGAAGTCATGAGGAAGCAGCTCCTGTAGATGACTTCAGGGAGGAAAAATGGGATTCTGATGGGGCAGGCAGAGCATGTCTGGGAGATGAGGCTCTGACATCAGTTTCAAACACATAAAATTCCAGATGCATATAGGACCAAAAAACTGGAACACACATTTCTTTGATCTTCAAAATGAAAGTCATTATCAGGAGCTAGATACAGTAGATCCTTATACCAGCCAATTATTTTTAACTAGGAAAAGAGCTACAATATATCTATGCCACCCTCTAACAAATATTTGAAAAACATGGAATCTATATTGGTTAGGATTCTCCAGAAAAATAAACTAATAGGTATATTGTATACAATATAAATAATTGTAAATAAATATTACAGAGAGAGAGAGATGGAGACAGAAATTTATTATAAGGAATTGGCTCACACAATTATGGAAACTACTGTTTGCTATCTGCAAGTTGGAGACCCAGGGAAAAACAGTTGTATATTTCCAGTCTGAACTAAAGTTCTAAGAACCAGGAGGACCAAGGTACAAGCCCAAATCCAAGTCTGAAGGCCTGAGAACTGGAGAGCCAGTGTTGTAAATTCCAGTCTGAATACAAAGACCTTGAAAACCAGCAGTTCCGATGGAGTTAGTTGAAGTCTGAAGGCGGGACATTAGTGTATCGACACAATGAGTCAGAAGAAGAGAGATCGCTTTTCCCTTCCTTCACCTTTTTTGTTCTATTCAGTTCTCAATGCATTGGCTGATACCCACCCACAGGCTGCTTTATTCAGTCTACTAATTCCTATACCAATCTCATCCAGAAACACCATCACAGGTACACTCAGAAATAATCTTTAACCAAATATCTGGGCACCACGTGACCCAGCCAGGTTGACACATAAAATTAATCATAACAAATATGTGTAGGATTCAGGAGAACTGTAATTAACGATAAGATTAGAGGAACCCACATTTCATGAATATACCCCGAAAAGGTAATTTGAGTTATCTAAATACTTCCGTGGTTTTAGTCATAGGTAATAGCAATAAGATATATTTTTCTTGATAATAATGAGGAAGACTACTTCATATTGAGTTAGACAAGGCTGTGGCCCATGTGATCAGATTAGCTAGTTTTCTGTGATTGTGATATCAGTCTGTCTGCCCTCTGATGCCCCTTCTTAGTGCCTGCCATCTTACTTGGGTTTCTCTTACCTTGGATGTGGGGTATTTCTTCACGGCTGCTCCAGCAAAGCACAGACGCTGCTCCTTACCTTGGACATGGGGTATCTCCTCACAGCCACCACTCCTGACCTTGGACATGGGGTATCTTCCCTTATGATCATACAGTGGAAGTGAGAAATAGATGTAAGGGACTAGAGCTGATAGAGTTTCTGATGGATGGAGGTTCATGACATTGTACAGGAGACAGGGATCAAGACCATCCCCAAGAAAAAGAAATGCAAAAAAAAGCAAAATGGCTGTCTGAGGAGGCTTTGCTAATAGCTGTGAAAAGAAGAGAAGTGAAAGGAAAGAAGAAAAGGAAAGATATACCCATTTGAATGCAGAGTTCCAAAGAATAGCAAGGAGAGATAAGAAAGCCTTCCTCAGTGATCAATGCAAAGAAATAAAGGAAAACAATAGAATGGGAAAGACTAGAGATCTCTTCAAGAAAATTAAAGAACCAAGGGAACATTTCATGCAAAGATGGGCTCAATAAAGGGCAGAAATGGTATGGACCTAAAAGAAGCAGACGATATTAGGAAGAGGTGGCAAGAATACACAGAAGAACTGTACAAAAAAGATCTTCACAACCCAGATAATCATGATGGTGTCATCACTCAGTCACCGAGAGCCAGACATCCTGGAATGTGAAGTCAAGTGGGCCTTAGAAAGCATCACTATGAACAAAGGTAGTGGAGGTGATGGATTTCCAGCTGAGCTATTTCAAATCCTGAAATATGATGCCGTGAAAATGTTGCACTCAATATGCCAGCAAATTTGGAAAACTCAGCAGTGGCCACAGGACTGGAAAAGGGCAGTTTTCATTCCAATCCCAAAGAAACACAATGGCAAAGAATGCTCAAACTACCGCACAATTGCCCTCATCTCACATGCTAGTAAAGTAATGCTCAAAATTCTCCAAGCCAGGCTTCAGCAATACATGAACGATGAACTTCCAGATGTTCAAGCTGTTTTTAGAAAAGGCAGAGGAACCAGAGATCAAATTGCCAACATCCGCTGGATCATGGAAAAAGCAAGAGAATTCCAGAAAAACATCTATTTCTGCTTTATTGACTATGCCAAAGCCTTTGACTGTATTGATCACAACAAACTGGAAAATTCTGAAAGAGATGGGAATATCAGACCTGCCTCTTGAGAAACCTGTATGCAAGTCAGGAAGCAACAGTTAGAACTGGACATAGAACAAAAGACTGGTTCCAAATAGGATAAGGAGTACTTCAAGGCTGTATATTGTCACCCTGCTTCTTTAACTTGTAAGCAGAGTACATCATGAGAAATGCTGGGCTGGAGGAAGCACAAGCTGGAATTAAGATTGCCAGGAGAAATATGAATAACCTCAGATATGCAGAAGACACCACCCTTATGGAAGGAAGTGAAGAAGAACTAAAGAGCCTCTTGATGAAAGTGAAAGAGGAGAGTGAAAAAGTTGGCTTAAAACTCAACATTCAGAAAACTAAGATCACGGCATCTGGTCTCATCACTTTATGGCAAATGGGGAAACAATGGAAACACTGAGAGACTTTATTTTCTTGGGCTCCAAAATCACTGCAGATGGTGATTGCAGCCATGAAATTAAAAGACACCTACTCCTTGGAAGGAAAGTTATGACCAGCCTAGATAGTATATTAAAAAGCAGAGACATTACTCTGTCAACAAAGATCCGTCTAGTCAAGGCTATGGTTTTTCCAGTGGTCATGTGTGAATGTGAGAGTTGGACTATAAAAAAAAGCTGAGAGCCAAAGAATTGATGCTTTTGAACTGTGGTGTTGGAGAAGATTCTTGAGAGTCCCTCGGACTGCAAGGAGATCCAACCAGTCCATTCTAAAGGAGATCAGTCCTGGGTGTTCACTGGAAGGACTGATGTTGAAGCTGAAACTCCAATACTTTGGCCACCTGATGCAGAAAGCTGACACATTTGAAAAGGCCCTGATGCTGGGAAAAATTGAGGGCAGGAGGAGAAGGGGATGACAGAGGATGTTGGTTGGATGGCATCCCCGATTCAATGGACATGAGTTTGGGTAAACTCCGGGAGTTTGTGATGGGCAGGGAGGATGGTATGCTGCGTTTCATGGGGTTGCAAAGAGTCGGGCACGACTGAGTGAGTGAACTGTGCTTAATATTAGTTAATTGCTTCAACATAGACCAAGGTATCTTCATAAATATCTTATTGGAGTCTCTAATACTTCCTTGAGGTAGACAGAGTCAACTACTTTATTCTCAGCCTACAGATGAGGAAAACAAAGCTAGGAGACTAAAATGGTTGGTCCAAAATCACTCAGATAGATGTGGGAAAGCACAAGACAGGTAGAAGTTCATCTGTCTTGAACTTTTGCCTCAGCCTACATCCTTAATGCTACCAACACACATTCCTAACTTTTTAAAGTTAGGTACAATATATCCCTTTCCCATGACCCTCCATCTATAAAAAAAAATTTGAATAGTAATTTAAAAATATCATATTTGTACCAAAAATTTCTTTTGGAACATCAATTATTTTGGTACAACCCCGCTAACACATCCCTTCATATTTTTCTAATAAGGTAAATCTCCTATAAACAATATGCTAAAGCCTTGATACATAAAGTGATCACATGCCATGTCAATCATTGTCTCTCACTTTTGTCACTGTTGTTCCCATTTCAAATGCACAACTTTATGGGAACTGAAAATAGATTCAGCCATGTCAGGAGACTTTGAAGTTAAAATTATGGAGTGACAAAAAGAAGTGGCAGCTTATAAATAGGTATCATTTATTCATTTCTTCATATCTCAGGACAATATCTGAGGCTCTAAGAATTCTGACAGCAACTTCTTAAAACCATACACTAGCAATAATATCCAGGTTTGGGGAGTTTGTGTTCCTGACTGCTGAAATGTTAACGGGGCAATTAAGAACATACACACATATGCACAGGATTGCAATTAGTTTTGGTAGCAGCTGTGTCTCCTCTATAAAGAAGAAGTAGCAGTTGATTATAAATATAGAAATGGGCGAGGTAAAGTGAAAGGTGTGAGTCTCTCAGTCGTGTCCAACTCTTTGCTACCCCATGGACTGTAGCCCACCAAGCTTCTCTGTCCATGGAATTCTCCAGGCAAGAATATGTGAGTGGGTTGCCATTTACTTCTCCATGGGATCTGCCCAACCCAGGGATCAAATCTGGGTCTCATGCATTGCAGGCAGATTCTTTACCATCTGAGCCACTGGGATAGGTATTAATGTGGTTATTATTTTCCAAAAAATTCCTATTGGTGGCTGTTGTTTTTCAGTTGCTCAGTTATATCTGACTATTTATGATCCAATAAACTGTGGCATGCCAGGCTTCCCTGTCCTCCACCATCTCCCGGAGTTTGCTCAAATTCATGTCCGTTGAGCATATGGTGCCATCCAACCATATCACCCTCTGTCATCCCCTTCCCCTCCTACATTCCATCTTTACCACCTCCGGGGTCTTTTCCAACGAATCGACACTTTGCATCAGGTAGCCAAAGTATTGGAGCTTCAGCTTTAGCATCAACCCTTCCAATGAATATTCAGAGTTGATTTCCTTTAGGATTGACTGTTTAGAACTCCCTCCTCTCCAATGGACTCTCAGGGTCTTCTCCAACACGAAAGTTCAAAAGTTTCAATTCTTTGGTACCCAGCCTTCTTAATGGTCCAACTCTCACATTCATACATGACTACTAGAAAAACCATAGCTTTGACTAGATGGAACTTTGTAAGCAAAGTAATGTGTCTGCTTTTTAACACAGTGTCTAGGTTTGTCATAGCTTTTCTTCCAAGGAGCAAGCATCTTTTAATGTGCTTCATTAAATGTCCACAGTGATTTTGGAGCCCAAGAAAATAAAGTCTGTTACTGCTTCCACTTTTTCCCATTTTATTTGCCACGAAGTGAAGGGACCATATCATAGATCATAGATCTTAGTTTTTTGAATGCTGAGTTTTTAAGCCAGCATTTTTACTCTCCTCTTTCACCTTCATCAAGAGGCTCTTTAGTTCCTCTTCACTTTCTGCCATAAGAGTGGTGTCATCTGCATATCTGAGGTTACTAATATTTCTCCCAGGAATCTTTATTTCAGCTTGTGCTTCATCCAGCCCAGCATTTTGTATAATGTACTCTGCACATAAGTTAAGTAAGCAGGGTGACAATATACAGCCTTGACTTACTCCTTTCCCAGCTTGGAACCAGTTTGTTGTTCCATGTTAGGTTCTAACTGTTGTTTCTTGACCTGCATACAGGTTTCTCAAGAGACAGGTCAGGTGGTCTGGTATTCTCATCTCTTGAAGAATTTTGCAGTTTGTTGGAAGTCAAAGGCTTTGGCATAGTCCATGAAGCAGAAGTAGATGTTTCTCTGGAATTCTGTTGTTTTTTCTATGATCCCACTGATCTTAGCAATTTGATCTCTGATTCCTCTGCTTTTTCTAAATCTAGCTTATACATCTGGAAGTTCTCAGTTCACATACTGTTAAAGCCTAGCTTGAAAGATTTTGTGCATTATCTTGCTAGCATGTGAAGTGAGTGCAATTGTGTGGTGGTTTGAGCATTCTTCGGCATTGCCTTTCTTTGGGATTGGAATGAAAACTGATCTTTTCCAGTCCTCTGGTCACTGTTGAGTTTTCCAAATTTGCTGGCATATTGAGTGCAGGTCTTTTTTTTTTTTTTTTTTCCCCCCACACCACACTTTAAAAGCATCAATTCTTTTTCTTTTTTTTTTTTACTTTATTTTACTTTTGTTTACCTCGAGTGCAGGTCTTTAACAGCATCATCTTTTAGGATTTGAAATAGGTCAGCTGGAATTCCATCACCTCCACTAGCTTTGTTCATAGTAATGCTTCCTCAGGCCCATTTGACTTTGCACTCCAGGATGTCTAGGTCTAGGTGAGTGATCACACCATCATGGTTATCTGGGTCATCAAGATGTTTTCTGAATAGTTCTTCTGTGTATTCTTGCCACCTCTTGTTAATCACTTCTGCTTCTGTTGTGCCCATCTTTGCATGAAATGTTCCCTTGGTATCTAATTTTCTTGAAAAGAACTCTAGTCTTTCCCATTCTATGGTTTTCCTTTATTTGTTTGCATTGTTCACTTAGAAAGGGCTTTCTTATCTTTCCTTGCTATTCTTTGGGTCTTTCATTTTCTCTTTTGTCTTTCACTTCTTTTCTTTTCTCAGCTCTTTGTAAGGCCTCCTCAGGCATGCTTTTGCCTTTTTGCATTTCTTCTTTTGGGGAATGGTTTGATCATTGCCTCCTATACAGTATTACAAACCTCCATCCATAGTTCTTCAGGGACTCTTGTTTATCAGATCTAATCCCTTGAATCTATTTGTTGCTGCCACTGTATAATCATAAGGGATTTGATATGGATAATACCTGAATGCCCTAGTGGTTTTTCCTACTTTCTTCAATTTAAGTCTGAATTTGGCAATAAGGAGTTCATGATCTGAGCCACAGTCTACTCCTGGTCTTGTTTTGCTGACTGTATAGAACTTTTCCATCTTTGACTGCAAAGAATATAATCAATCTGATTTCAATATTGACCATCTGGTGATGTCCATGTGACTTAACTAAAAATTAGGCTTTTGTATCTTATGTTTAGAATATTTAAGACACATAATACTTAGCATTTTATTTCATTTTCCTATCTTCCACAGCTTTTTTTTAATTAGAGTATAATTGCTTTAAAATATTGTGTTAGTTTCTGTTGTACAGCATAGTGAATCAGTCACACAGATACAAGTATCTCTTCTTCTTTGAATTTCTTTCCCATTGAGGCCACCATAGAGCACTTAGTAGAGTTCCCTGTGGTATAAAATCAGTTCTCATTAGTTATCCGTTTTGTTTCTATTTCTGCTTTGCAGATGAGTTCATCTACACATTTTTCTAGATTTCATATATATGCATTAATATACAGTATATGTTTTCATCTTTCTGAGTTGCCTCACTCTGTTTGAGTCTCCAGGTCCCTCCACATCTTTCTATGGCTGAGCAATATTCCACTGTGTATGAACCACATCATCTTTATCCATTCTTCTGTTGATGGATGTTTAGGTTGCTTCCACATCCTGGCTATTGTAAACAGTGCTGCAATGAACACTGGGGTGCATGTATCTTTTTGAATTATGGTTTTCTCTAAGTATATGGTCAGGAGTGGGAATGCTAGGTTCCACAGCTTTTAAATTGAGCCATTTTTACAAATGTCAGTGCAAATTAAAAAAAGAAAAAAAAACTCTATTTCTCTTTCTCTTTCTTGCTATATCATGTCACACAATGGTAGGTGCCAAAAATCCTCAATATTGCTACTTATTGACTTCTCTGCATATCTATGTGGCTTTTTTAATGCTTATAAAATTTAGACATATACATTATAGAGCTTAAACTCACATGACAGAGCTGAAAGGGGCTTTCAATTAACCACCTGAGTGAGCCCTGCCCAAGCCCCCTGATTTTATAGGTAAGAAAACTAAGTCTCCAAGAGCCAAGTGACTTTCCCAAGATCACACGATTGCCCAGTCAGAACTGGCACTAGAACTTAGCTTTCAATCCAAGGATTTTTCCACTTCACTTATATAAAATATTATAAATGTGGATGTTGGTATTTTTCATTAAAATTAGCAACAAATAAAAAATGTCATGATATTTTTCTCACATAAGTTTAAAAGATTTTTCTTAGGAAATAATGACTTTTCCTTCCTATTACCCAGCAATTGACCATTTATGTAATGTGCAAAGGCTGAATTTTATCCAGATTTATAACATTTAAGCAGATTAGCATTTGAGGTGGTTTGGTAGGGGCTACCATAACTAGGCTGCTTCTCTCTGGCAAGACCATAATTTAGCTCTTTGGATTAAAAGTAAGATAGAAAGAATTTCACTCTTTTTCCTCGGTATCATGTACCATATAAAAAATATCCAGATATTTTTTACAATGATTACAGCCCTCAAAAACCCTATTTGGCAACCTAAATAGTCCTGGCCCCTGGAAATGATGCAACTTATACTAGGAAAAGGATAAGCATGAGAGTTTGCCAGCAGTGTCCAGACAAGTTCTTGTTAAAAAAAAAAAAAAGTAGGATGTTTCCATGGAAAGGGGGACAAATTTTTACCTCTTTCATACCTTTACTGGGGCAAAAACTGTCTTTCCACATGTGATTAAATAATCATCCTTTTTACTGAATTTGTGACATATATGAGATGAGTTTTTGCATGTACCTGCTAAGTCACTTCAGTCGTGTCTGACTCTTTGTGACCCTATGGACTCTAGTCCACCAGCTCCTCTGTTCATGGCATTCTCCAGGCAAGAATAATGAACTGGGTTGTCACTCCCTCCTCCATGGGATCTTCCCAACCCAGGACTCTAACCCACATCTCATATGTCTCCTGCATTGGCAGGTGGTTTCCTTACCGTAAGTGCCACCTGGGAAGCCCAAGTTTTGTCTGATTTGTTTTTAAATACACAGTTCAGTTCAGTCACTCAATAATATCCAACTCTTTGTGACCCCATGGACTGCAGCATGCCAGACTTTCCTGTCCACCACCAACTCCCAGAGCTTACTCAAACTCATGTCCATTGAGTCGGTGATGCCATCCAACCATCTCATCTCTGTTCTCCCCTTCTCCTCCCACCTTCAATCTTTCCCAGCATCAGCGTCTTTTCCGATGAGTCAGTTCTTTGCATCAGGAGTTTCAGCTTCAGCATCAATCCTTCCAATGAATATCCAGGACTGATTTCCTTTAGGATTGACTGGATCTCCTTGCAGTACAAGGGAATCTCAAGAGTCTTTTAAAGACTTTTATAAAAACAAGAGTTGTTTTTTATATACACTTGTATATAAATGTATCACAACAGTAACCAAGTGGAATTTCTAAACAAAGAGGTTTAAGTAGAAACCTGAGAGTCTGATACATTTTCCTCTCTCAGCACAGAGATACAATCTTTCTTTTTGGAAGGGGTACAAGGTTTGGTAGTACTTTGCTTCAGAACAGTAAATCATGGCCATAATCTGTCTATCCATCTTTCTATGGGAAGAAAAGAATTATGTAAGGACTCTTGAGCCCCACAGAGAGATTTTTTCCCACTGGTCTTCTATAACAGAATAATAATACATTTCCATTTAGTGCTTGTACAAATTCAAGCTTACATTTTTCTTGCATATTCCTGGTCTTATTTGCTACCCTTTCCTCAAGCTTTCTGCTCGCTCATTATTTACTCAGTTATTGCCTGTGTTCTAGGCACTTTTCTAGGCATATTAAGATGAAGATATATGGGGCCCTGTCTTCAAGCAGCTCATTGTCTTATACAAGTGGCAGTCTGGTAAACAAATGCTTGTCTTTGTATCCCTAGTGTAAACAACTGGAATTCCAAAAGGCCTGCTTCAACTCCTCTCACGTTACTCTTTGTGTTATGTTCCACTTCTTGTCTATTGAGGTGTTTATCTTGTTTTAATGCTACTATGTCTTTTAAATGTTCTCTTTATGAATTTAAATGTTCTCTTTATCATGACGTGTGTTTGGAGCAGTGAAGGACTTCTCCGCTTAAATTTGAAAGTCAAACAAATTGGGATAAGGAGTCCCAATATTTTCAGTGGTTTAAAATATTTTATAAAATGTAGAAATTAGCTGTTAGTTGACAATTTAAAACATATAAGCAATCATGAGTCTCTGGGTTTTAAAAGTATTTCATAAGGAAAATTATTTTAAACTGTTTATTAGAAACTTTTCATACAAAAATATATAATGAGCCTCCACGTGCCTATCACATAGGCACAACAGTTATAATCAGTATGATATTCTTATTTTATTCATATCCACCCCAACACTTTTTTTCTTTAATGGAAAGAAAATGGTGGAGCATTTTAAAGTACATCCCCAGCATTATATCATTTATCCCATAAACACTTCATATTTTTAACAGAAAAGGATTTTTTTAAACACACACATACACACATAAAGCAACATATGACATCCAACACAGTTAATAATTTTTAATATTATATAATACTGTCTATGCTTAATTTCCCCCAGCTATCTCAAAAACTGTCTTTTAATGGATATCAGTGTACTCTCCCCCTTTTTATAAAATATATATATTTATTTATTTGGGGGGAAAAACTGTAGAATCTCCCACATTCTGGATCTGGCTGATTGTATCTTGCAGTGTAAATTAACATGTTCTTATTGTTCCCTTTTTTCCTTAAAACTAAAACTTGCATTGTTGTTTAATCACTAATTTATGTTCGACTCTTTTGTGACCCCATGGACTGTAGCCCGCCAAGTTCTTCTGTCACTGGGATTTCCCAGGCAAGAATATTGGAGTGGTTTGCCGTTTCCTTCTCCAGGGGATCTTCCTAACCCAGGGATCAAACCCCCATCTCTTGTATTGGCAGGCAAATTATTTACTACTGAGCCACCAGGGAAGCCTCAGTACTTGTATAATCAGGCTTAATTAGGTCAAATCCTTTTTTCAGGGGTATTTAATAGGTGCTGTTGTGTAATTCCTACTGCTTTACATCAGTTCAGTTCAGTCGCTCAGTCGTGTCCGACTCTTTGCGACCCCATGAACTGCAGCACGCCAGGCCTCCCTGTCCACCATCAACTCCCGGAGTCCACCCAAACCCATGTCCGTTGAGTCGGTGATGCCATCCAACTATCTCATCGTCTGTCATCCCCTTCTCCTCCTGCCTTCAATCTTTCCCAGCATCAGGGTCTTTTCAAATGAGTCAGCTCGTCGCATCATGTGGCCAAAGTACTGGAGTTTCAGCTTCAACATCAGTCCTTCCAATGAACACCGAGGACTGATCTCCTTTAGGATGGACTGGTTGGATCTCCTTTCAGTCCGAGGGACTCTCAAGAGTCTTCTCCAACACCACAGTTCAAAAGCGTCAATTCTTCAGTGCTCAGCTTTCTTTATAGTCCAACTCTCACATCCATACATGACCACTGGAAAAACCATAGCCTTGACTAGATGGACCTTTGTTGACAAAGCAATGTCTCTGCTTTTGAATATGCTGTCTAGGTTGGTCATAACTTTCCTTCCAAGGAGTAAGCATCTTTTAATTTCATGGCTGCCGTCACCATCTGTGTGTGGTGTAATTCCTACTGCTTTACATCATGTGACACATAATAGCTCTGTGGTCTACTTTTGGTGACATTAATTACAGGGGCTCAGATGATGTCATCTCAGATCCATCTATTATAATTTTCCATTAACCATTCACCTAATGGTTATAGCAGCCACTGTTGATTGTTACTTAGATCCATTATTCCATTAGGTATTGCAAAATGGTAATTTTGTAATTCTATCATTTGTTCTGCATTTATTATCTGTGATTCTTTGATTAAAGAAGAATTTTCCTTTAATAAGTATTTGGGCACCCTGACACAGTTCATATAGAAAAGGAAGAATAAACGCTTGGTTCTCTACCTTTATCAATTGTCTGAATACTGAGTTGGTGCCCTATCTTGCTTTTCTCCTGGGTCTCCTTGGTGGTTTAAAATAGCACAACATTGTTTTTCATCTCCATGTAGCACTTCTTTATCTTACATGTCTCTTTTTTCTATGACATCATAATCTGATTTCAAAAGGGAACATTCTCTTAAGTCTTCTTGAATTCATAAATCATGAATCTCCTAAATATTCTTCTGTTTTGTGTAAGTCAGTGAGGAACAAAAGCCATGCTAGATTTTTCAATCAGTGGAAATGTAATATAGGACATTGGTCATAAATGGGAAATCTAAAGTAAAGGGGGGAGATACTGGTAACTGCAAGAAGTTACTACCCATTGAGGCTGAAGGAAAAGGAAAATGGTGGGATGGAGTGCCCAGAAGAACTTCATCACTTAGGCTACTGAGCACCTGCCACTGCCTTTGGAGCCACGGCTGCTACCACCACTGCAGGAAGTGTGGAACTCACATTTCCACGGGCGCTGCAGTAGCTTTTGTCACTGTTGCTGCTAGAATCATCAGACTGAGCTCTGTGCCGATGGAGATGACAGAGCACTCCCTCCTGCCATGGCCACTGGATCTCATTATCTGAGAAGAACCCAGAAGCCTAATTCACCCTGTGCAGCCATCACTGCTAGCAGAGCCCCTAAAACCTAAAATGGCAAGAAATGACTTCTTTTCCTCCTGCCCCCTTAGTCTAATCTCCTGCAGTGCTTCCCATTGGTAGAACCCAACCAGAAGAACCACACTGGCAAGACAGTCTGCAAAATGTAGTGTTTAGGCTTCTCTCCTCTGCAATATTGAGCAAAACATGAAAGGACAGGATGAAGCTGACAGCAGACAGACAAATGGTCACACACGCTTCTTTTAATAAATCCATGGTTACAGAGGCAGCCTGCTCCTCCAAGTCTTCAGTAATATGTGGAGCTGTAGAATTCTTCTTGAAGTCTTATGATTTTCCTTATTTACTGATCCACAATAGAAAGGTCTGCGTGTGTTGTACTTTTATAGTCAAATAAGTGTTAAATTTAATTCATAAATTAGGCCTTTAGTTTCAGATCAATAGCATAAAATTTTAAATATGGAAATATTGACATCAAACCAGTTTAGACAACAAAAGAAACCAAAGGCATGACCTTTACTGGGAGCTTCCTATCAGTTAAATATAACATGGACAGAATTTCTAAGGAGAGGCTGCACATACAGGATATCTTTTAAGTGATCATTTCTATCTGGATCCAGGTTGGGTCTTTTCCAGGTGGTCAGTATGTTACTCCTACAGCCAATCTGTGAATATGAGAGGGAGCTGAGAAAAAGTCCAAAGAGTCCCTCAGACTATGCTTGCTATCCACATACAGATCAGAAAACCTTTGTCTCTCATTTAGCTGTATTATGGGAGTGACATACTTTGTTGTTCAGTCACTCGGTCATGTCCGACTCTGCAGCCCCATGCACTGCAGCATGCCAGGCTTCCCTGTCCTTCACTATCTCCCAGAGCTTGCTCAAACTCATGTCCATTGAGTTGGTGATGCATCCAGCCATCTCATCCTCTGTCACTCCCTTCTCCTCCTGTCCTCAATCTTTCCTAGCATCAGGGTCTTTTCCAATGAGTCAACTCTTTGCATCAGGTGGCCAAAGTATTGGAACTTCAGCTTTAGTATCAGTCCTTCCAATGGATATTCAAGGTTGACTTCCTTTAGGGTTGATTTACTTAGTTACCTAGAATAGCACCATGGATCTCCTACTTTTGTCCCTTCATCAAATCAGCATTTTACCTGATACATATTTCTCCAAATGTCGAATAAGTATTCAATAGATGATACTTGGCCTTGATTGCCAAGGCTGCTAAAAAACAGTTCCTCACTTGCATACATTTTTAAAAGCTTTCTAAATAGGAATTCAAGAGGAAAAGCTGGGGATCTGTGCTCATAAAATAACCCTGCTAAAAAAAAAAAATTTGTTCTATAATTATTATTTCAACTCTTACTCTTACAAGCTTCAATAGTTGTCAACTAACACAAAAATCTATGTTTAAACATTTTCATCTATATGGGATATTGCCTTCTCCTGTATGGGATATTAATATTTATATTTAAAAATGCATTTAATAAATTAAATATAATAAAATAAATCTCTACAATAAATATTTATCAAAAAGGCAATATTTTCATATGGTTAAAAATATAAAGTTTAAAAATGGTAAATAGTGAAAAAATCTCCTTACCAATGGTATCTTCCAGTCATTCAGTTTCTTACCCCAGATTCTGGTCCAAATAATTTTATGCTCTAAAGCATACCCTTATATCCTGTTTTGCACCTTGCTTTTTTTTACACTTAATATGTGCTACAGATCACTTCTTATCAGTACATAAATAGATGACAATTCCCCTTTGTATAGGATAAATTCTGAGAAGTGGAATTGCTAGATCAAACATTATATCTTTTTTAATCTTGATGAGTATTGCTAAATCTTCCTCCATAAAGGCAGTTTACACTTCCAGTATCACCATGTGAGAGTATCTGTTTTCCCACATTCTCATCATCACAATGTATTAACAAATGTTTGCTCTTTGCCGTGTGAAAACAACTGTGATATCAGTGTAATAAATGAAATTCTTTTATTATAAATAATGGTAGCATTTGGATATGATTCAGTTCAGTTCAGTCACTCAGTCGTGTCCTACTCTTTGCAACCCCATGGACTGCAGTAGGCCAGGCCTCCCTGTCCTTCACCAACTCCCAAAGTTTACTCAAACTCATGTCGATTGAGCTGGTGATGCCATCCAACCATCTCGTCCTCTGTTATCCCCTTCTCCTGCCTTCAATCTTTCCCAGCATCAGGGTCTTTTCAAATGAGTCAGTTCTTCGTATCATGTGGCCAAAGTATTGGATTTTCAGCTTCAGCATCAGTCCTTCCAATGAATATTCAGGACTGATTTCCTTTAGGATGGATTGGTTGGATCTCCTTGCAGTCCAAGAGACTCTCAAGAGTCTTCTCCAACACCACACTTCAAAAGCATCTATTCTTTGGTGATCAGCTTTCTTTATATTCCAACTCTCACATCCATACATGACTACTGGAAAATCCATAGCTTTGACTAGATGGACCTTTGTTGGCAAAGTAATGCCTCTGCTTTTTAATATGCTGTCTAGGTTGGTCATAATTTTTCTTCCAAGGAGCAAGCATCTTTTAATTTCATGGCTACAGTCACCATCTGCAGTGATTTTGGAGCCCAAGAAAATAAAGTCTCTCATTGTTTCCCCATTTGCCATAAAGTGATGGGACCAGATGCCATGATCTTAGTTTTCTGAATGTTGAGTTTTAAGCCAACTTTTTCTTTCTCCTCTTTCACTTTCTTCAAAAGGCTCTTCAGTTCTTCTTTGCTTTCTGCCATAAGGGTGGTGTCATCTGCATATGAGATTATTGATATTTCTCCCAGCAGTCTTGATTCCAGCTTGTGCTTCATCCAGTCCAGTGTTTCTCATGATGTGATTAAGTACTGTTTTTTCCCTTTTCAGCAACTATCAATTCATATCTTTGCCCTTTTTTTCAATTGGAGTAATAGTATTTCCCTTATCAATTTTTAGAAATGCTTTGTATTTCAGGAAAACTAGCCCTCTGAGGTAATTTTCAAATGTCTCTCTACTCCATTATTTGTCTTTTGTCTTTGTATATGGTCATCTTTGTAAAAATATATATATGGAGCTGAATTTATTATGCTTTCCTTTATGGCTTTTGAGCTTTATCTCATAGCTATACAGAGCTTCTGCAATCTTGAATTTTTTTATTCTCTCAGTTTTAAATGTTTAAAGCTTTATATTTAAATATTTGATCTATTGATCTAATGAGACTGAAGGTATTATTTCCATTTTATTGTCTTATATGGCTTCCTGTTTCCTCTGAAAGCATTCACTGAGCAATTCATTTTTACCCCATGGATTTGAGCCCCTTTACAATCTACCAAATTATTTATCTATTTCTGGACTTTGTATTCTATTCCACCAATCTGTCTATTTATATGCCTAATGATGTTATTTGAAGCATTGCTACCTGGTAAATAATGTGTTTCCTACCTGCTAAAGCTACTTCTTCCCTTGTCAAGCTTCTTTTTAATATGTTAAAGGCTTCAGGAAATCAAGAGCCTTTTCCTGAAACTACAGATGTAAGGAATCATTTGTATGTCTGTGCAATAGGAAAGGCATGGGATAAATCACAGTCCATTCAAGCATGGAGTCATTATCCAACGTCCAGGCACTTTTGCTAGATGCAGAGAAAATCCCAGTAAACTGATGATTCGACATGGTGCCTTTTGTAAGCAAGTTTCAGACTCTTGAAGAATTTTAAGAAATAATGCTCTGTAAGTTCATTCCTCATTCTGCTTCAAACTAAGGAAGCAAGAGTTGGAAGAGCTACCATTTCAAAAAATCAACCAGAAAAAACAAATAAAGGAAAGAAAGTGAATCTGGAATTGGATCTAGGTCAGGAAGCAGAGGGACAACATCTTGGATCAGCACTACATTTACTAAAATGGAGCCAGGGACAAGACACCTATCCACTACATTTTTTTCCCACTTGAATAATCTTTATTCATCTTCCCTAGTTTGAGCATTTGCATGACTTGAGTTTCAACTCTGATTTATTTAGTTGTTACTCTCTGCTCTGGGAGAAAAGCAGAGGCACTTTTTAAGATTCTGGTGTAGACTGCTTTGATGAAAAGCCTGTTTTGTCACTTACTGATGAGGGACTTAGGCCAGGAGCATTGTCTGTGCTACACAGCCCTACCCCACCCCATTTTCTCTGTTTGTAAAAGATGAATAACAGTGATGCTATTTCATCAAGCTGTCTTTAGAACTAAATGGATATGCTATATTCACGCACTTAGCAAAGTGCTTGCATTGTATTTGTTACTAAGTAAAGTTACTGTTTGGGGCTTTCCTGGTGGCTCAACAGTAAACAATCCTCCTACAATGCAGGAGATACAGGAGCTCAAGTGCGACCCCTGGGAGGAAGATCCCCTGAAGGAGGGCATCACAATCCACTCCAGTATTCTTGGCAGGAAAATCCCTTCGACAGAGGAGCCTGGTGGGCTACAGTCCATGGAGTTGCCAAGAGTCAAACGCGACTGAAGTGACTGAGCACATACACACACAAAGTTATTGTTAACTCTGATGACCATCATATCAATTATTCTAACAAATGACTGCATGATGAACAATTCATTTTTATTTTAACTTTACAGAAACCGAGATTTTATTTTTTTCCCAATTTCCATAGCTAGACTGTTACTAGAAAAAGGATGAGAGACAAACCCTGTTGTGAGTATATTTCAACCTTGTCTTTTTGGCTCAAAGTCTTAAAATTATGTGTATTCTAAGCTAATACTGACCAATGATGGTATGTTCCAGTTTTTTCTTATGCCTCTTCTATTGATTACTTCTTCAGGCAAGATTGACCCCAAATCCTTTGTCGCATTTCAAACTGACTGATATTCTCTTCCCTCAGTACTTTATATCTCCTCAGTCACTCCCTTTAAATAGTGAAACGTAATGCCACTAGTCGTAATTGTATGCTAGAATATCTAGTTAATTTTGAGGCATAGCTGTGAGACTTCTCACAACATTTTCAGTATTTTGTTCATTGTTCACGCCCCTTAATAAAATAATATAAATGAAACCACCACTGGAGGTTTAGGACCAAAAAAATGTCTTATTCTGCTTTCTTTCCCTTGCTGTACATGTAACAAATAAATATTTCCCCTTTATATATGTGGCAGCTTAGCACCAAAAATGGCTACTTTGTCAAAGATGTAGTCTAAAGTGCAGTTGAAATAAATCCTGGCAAGTGTGAGCCTTCCATTCTCCAGTCAACAGAGTACTTGGAACTTGGCTTGTTGACCTAGAAAAACCTGAGTCACATGCAGTGTAATCCTCTGAGATAGTTCAAGAGACTGATTTAGTATTTCAGTGTCATACTGAGCATAAAAAGATTTCAGAATCTCAGATCAGAGATACGAAACCTCTAAGAGCTCCATGTGAAATGATAGATGCAGGAGCATACACTTAAAGGATTACTCTTTAGAGTCCATGCTTCACAACTTTTTGCACATTGTTTCTCTATCTGCCTATCTACATACCTACTTATTCACTTGTTTGCTTTTCAGTGTATTTGGCAATCTCCAAACTGCTGGAGAAAATATGGCTAAGCTTAATAAGTAACCACACTGACTATTCCAGCATCACAAAAGTGAAGTAGTTAGTCAGTCTTGTTCAACTCTTTGCAACCCCATGGACTACACAGTCCATGGAATTCTCCAGGCCAGAATACTGGAGTGAGTAGCCTTTCCGTTCTCCAGGGGATCTTCGCAACCCAGGGATCAAACCCAGGTCTCCCTCAATTGCAGGCAGATTCTTTACTAGCTGAGCCACAAGGGAAACCCAAGAACACCAGAGTGGGTAGCCTATCCCTTCTGCAGTGAATCTTCTCCATCCAGGAATTGAACCGGGATCTCCTGCATTACAGGCAGATTGTTTACTAAATGAGCTATCAGGGAAGCCCTTTTCAGCATCATAGGAACCTGCTAGATCTAATCTGAGGGATTTACAAACCTTGGAGGAAGCAGAAGAAATTAAATCAAAGACACAAACTCAGTTCAAACTAGTCAAGTAATTGGAAACTTATCAGCACATATAGATGAGTTCATGATAGAGCTGGAATGGGTGCTCAATTTTTAACAGATGCCACTTTTCCAGTGTGTCCAGGGAAACTTCCAAGATTCAGTGTAACTGAACAAACTTTGTTTATATGCCTATCCATGGATCACTGGGTGAAAAGAAAGGAAAATAGTTCTGCCAGCTCTGAGAATGGGAATTAAAGTTATCTTTCTACCCCACAGCATCCCATGCCCAAAACTGTGTGAACTATGAGTAGAGAAGGGGTGGTGTTTTGTAGGATAACAAATGTGACATTAGCAGAAGAGAGAAGGGATGCCAAGCAAGCAAAAGCAAATATTTACCATCAGTTCACCTCAGTTCAGTTCAGTCAGTTGTGTCTGACTCTTTGCAACCCCAAGGAACACAGCACACCAGTCCTCCCAGTCCATCACTAACTCCCGGAGTTAACTCAAACTCATGTCCATTGAGTCTGTGATGCCACCCAACCTTCTCATCCTCTGTTGTCCCCTTCTACTTCTGCCTTCAATCATTCCCTCATCATGGTCTTTTCCAACGAATCAGTTCTTAGGATCAGGGGGCCAAAGCACTGGAGTTTCAGCTTCAGCATTAGTCCTTCCAATAAATATTCACGACTGATTTCCTTTAGGATTGACTGGTTGGATCTCCTTGCAGTCCAAGGGACTCTCAAAAGTCTTCTCCAACACTACAGTTCAAAAGCACCATTTCTTTGGTGCTCAGCATTCTTTATAGTCCAACTCTCACATCCATACATGACTACTGGAAAAACCATAGCCTTAACTAGATGGACATTTGTTGGCAAAGTAGTGTCTCTGCTTTTTAATATGCTGTCTAGGTTGGTCATAACTTTTCTTCAAAGGAGCAAGAGTCTTTTAATTTTATGGCTAGAGTCACCACCTACAGTGATTTTGGAGCCCCCAAAAATAAAGACTGTCACTGTTTCCACTGTTTCCCCATCTATTTGCCATGAAGTGATGGGACAAGATGCCATGATCTTCATTTTCTGAATGTTGAGTTTTAAGCCAACATTTTCACTCTCCTCTTTCACTTTCATCAAGAGGCTCTTTAATTCTTCTTTGCGTTCTGTCACAAGGGTGGTGTCATCTGCATATCTGAGGTTATTGATATTTCCAACAGAAATCTTGATCCCCGCTTGTGCTTCATCTAGCTTAGCACTTTTCATGATGTACTCTGCATATAAGGCAAATAAGCAGGGTGACAATGTATCACCTTGACACACTCCTTTTCCTATTTGGAACCAGTCTGTTGTTCCATGTCCAGTTCTAGCTGTTGCTTCCTGACCAGCATACGGATTTGTCAGGAGACAGGTCAGATGGTCTGGTATTCCCTTCTCTTTAAAAATTTTCCACAGTTTGACTGTGATCCCCACAGTCAAAGGCTTTGGCATAGTCAATAAAGCAGAAATAGATGTTTTTCTGGAACTCTCTTGCTTTTTCAATGATCCAGTGGATGTTGGCAATTTGATCTGTTTCCTCTGCCTTTTCTAAATCCAGCTTGAACATCTGGAAGTTCACAGTTCACGTACTGTTGAAGCCTCACTTGGAGAATTTTGAGCATTACTTTTCTAGCATGTGAGATGAGTGCAATTGTGCAGTAATTTAAGCATCCTTTGGCATTGCCTTTCTTTGGGATTGGAATGAAAACTGCCCTTTTCCAGTCCTGTGGCCACTGCTGAGTTTTCCAAATTTGCTGGCATATTGAGTGCAGCCCTTTCACAGCATCATCTTTTAGAATTTGAAATAGCTCAATTGGAATTCCATCACTTCCACTAGCCTTGTTCGTAGTGATGTTTCCTAAGGTCCACTTGACTTCACATCCCAGGATGTCTGGCTCTAGGTGAGTGATCACACCATCGTGATTATCTGGGTTGTGAAGATACTTTTTGTACAGTTCTTCTGTGTATTCTTGCGACCTCTTCTTAATATCTTCTGCTTCTGTTAGGTCCATACAATTTCTGTCCTTTATCGAGCCCATCTTTGCATGAAATGTTCCCTTGGGATCTCTAATTTTCTTGAAGAGATATCTAGTCTTTCCCATGCTGTTGTTTTCCTCTATTTCTTTGCATTGATCACTAAGGTTTACTTATCTCTCCTTGCTATTCTTTGGAACTCTGCATTCAAATGAGTATATTTTTCCATTTTTCCTTTACCTTTTGGTTCTCTTCTTTTCACAGCTGTTTGTAAGGCCTCCTAAAACAACCATTTTGCCTTTTTGCAATTTCTTTTCCTTTACTTGATTAAAAATGTTATGCTTGTTATAAAAATATTCTGTTATTTCATTCATTCACTCAAACATTAAGAAAACAAAAAAGAACAATCTCTGCCCTCAAGAAAATCATATCAGAAATTTTTAAAATAATTATATCAATATATTATTGTAATATATTACTTTCCATTCAAGATATGTACACAAAATAAGCTCTGAAAACACCTACTATGGTTATCAGTTACATTCACAGAGGACTTGGCTATTATTCTGTTACAAAATTACATATTAATGCCTACCATAACATGCTAATACACATAAATGTACAGAAAATCAAAACAGAGACCTCACTTATAATTCTTGCTAAGCTGTGTGAAAAAAACATATAAACTTTAATTAAAGTCAAGGAGTCAGAAGGGGAAGCTCTCATATCCTATACAATACCAGAGCTGAAGAGGAAGAAGGCAGACTTCTACTTCTTGCCTGCCAAAAGCTCAGCCAATGAGAGATTGTCAGCCAATGACCACTACAGTTTGAGCTCTCAATTCCTCCAGGGAAGGAGCTGTTTACTGCAGCCCTCCCAACTTCCTTTTTCCCTCTTTAAAAGAGTTGTCTTCACTCTACTGTTCAGGGACTTGCTTGTGGCTCACAGTGGTTGCAGACCCCGATTTGCATTTTTTGCTGGAAAAAAAAGAACTGGTCATCTGGTTAGGTTAGCAGGTGACTAGCCTTGTTTTAGATGTGTCTGCAACTGAATATACAATCAACAGCTGAAGTGTTTTTTTCATGATCTGCCACTGCTTGGTGCTGCAAGGAAAGAAAAAGCTGGCAGCATCCACACTGAGAATTTTTTAACTTCATATACTGCAATTTACTTTTTTGATGTACAATGCCACAACTACTATTAAACTTTATGTCATTGCAGGTAGTTATTTAGTAGATAGGAAACTGCTTTCTTTTAAAAATGTCTTTCATTTTTCCTACCACTCAGAAAGTACTGCAGTTTAATTGAAAATTGGTCTAGTCAATCTGCCATGGGCTCATGAGAAATAATTTGTGTGAATAACTATCACCAAGAGCTTCCACAAGCAAAATCTTTCATTAGGGCTGAGAATACTTTCTGCTCATCCTCTTAATTACCTTTCTTTGAGTTACTGGCTCACTAGTATGGTTGTCATAAAATGTTTTGCTGGGGTTTTTTTTTTTTTTGGTTGTTTTTTTCATGTCTCTTGACTTTATAGCACAAGATCCCACAACAAAAGGAGAAAACTGTTTGGTCAGGACATGAAGATTTATTAACTCTACTTTGCATGAATTATTCATTGAAATGTGTACTTTAAAAAAAAACACTGAAAAATATTCTTCTGGAATGTAGTAGGCCATGGCCTCAATTCATCCTTATAGACCCTTAAAGAATTTTCTCTGATATGGTTGTTATTATTACTAAAGTAAGGCTGCGGGAATATGGAGGGAGAATTCTCAGATCAGAGATATGAAATTTGGGTTTAAGTTCCGGTTCTATCTAAACTGTAAGCTAAGTGGGAATAATAAAACTTATGCCTTTCCACAGATTATCATGAAGACTTAATAATCTAATGCAGAGAGCAACACAAAGCATTATGCAGTGCTCATACATGGTTGCTGAATATGAACTCATGGTAAAGAATTGAGTTAGATTTACTACTTTCTTATGTTTGTCATTTGAATGCCAAGAGTTCCCTAATACTACAGCAGTTCACTCAGTTACCAAATTCAATAACGGAACACCTTTATTTACTTTATGCTCTAAAAGGTACTCAAATTGTTTTTTTTTTTTAATAAAAAAAGAAGAAAAGGAAATACACATCAGTCCCTGCACTAATGAGTGGAAAGGGAAGGCTCGGATATGTAGCTCGCATCGAGTATAGTAAGAGAAGTGCACGCAAGGCTCTCTGAAAGCGTAAAGAAAGATCCCTTAAATTTTCCTGAAGAAATCAGAAAAAAATGTTCACAGAGAGGATAGCATTTGAGCTGAGGCATAAATAATAACAAGAGTTTCCCAAATGGAGTCAGCTGAAGCAAGATGATTAGAGACCTACAGAGGAGAACAGAGCATATGCTAGTCACGAAGGAAAATGATATGGTGATAGAATGGAAAGCAGATTAGTATGACTAGAAGGAGGGTGCCTGAGGAAGCAAGCCAGGGGCGAGGGAATAAAGAACAGATCGTGAAGGCCCTGATGTGCCTTTCTAGGAGTTTGAACTTTATCTCCTAAGGCAGGAAAGTCAGAATTGCTTGTAGATTAGCTATTGATTTAGCTCAGAGTTGCTTATGAAGTTTAAAGTCAAGATTCTGATCAGAGCTCCTGTCATCCAAAGGTTTGATGGGGGCTGGAGGGTCTCCTTCCAAGATGGCTCACTCACATGTTTATCAGAAGGGAGACTCAGTTCATTGTCACATGGGTCTCTCTCTAGTGCTGGCTTGAGTGTCTTCGTTACATGGTAGCTGGCTTCCCTCAGAGCAAGAAACTTTTGTTCAGATTCAAGAGAAAGAGGGAGAACACAGAGTGGGCCCCCATACTGGTCTATGACCTGCTCTCAGGTGTCATACAAGCAATATATATCCACCATAACCTGTAGTCAGCAGTGAGTCACCAAGTCCAGCCCATTCTCAAATGGAAGAGAATTAGCCTCCCATTTTGGAAGGAGGAGTGTTGAAGGATATCTGGAGAATATTTTTAAACCACCACAGGTAGATATTTTGTTATCCATCTTCACAATGGATAGTTGCAATTTGGCTGCCTGCAAAATTTCCTGCCCAGATTGAAGCTGTTCTTGCCATATCCATGTCACGCTTCACTCTTTAATTCCTTAGATACCACGCTCTGTCTTTAATGCCTGATCAAATCTCAAGATATGACAAGTATGACAAATATCCTCCAGATCTCTTCAATGAAACTTTGGGGAAAGAAAAGTCTATGAAGGATATGGAGTAAGCTCATATATGGCCCATGGGTCACAATTATTAAGATCTCGATAGTTCTGTGAGAGGGAAAGGATGATTTTTCTAATGTTGGTAGTGGTAAGTCATTATCTCCTTTCAGATGTTTATAGTTCTCTGTTCTGAAACACCAGTTAAAGCATAGTTTAACAGTGTTCTCAGGAAGCTTTTCTCTAACCGATTTACAGATTTGTTTCACTAAGACACCTTTTAAAACATGGCCAGAGTTGTTCTGTTTCTTGGATTCATTATGTATATAATATGTGTTTTATTTTTCTTGCTCCTGCAAGCAGACCCAGAGACAAGAACCAGAGTCCAAGTAGTTATTTAGGCAATGCTCTCAAGAGTCAAGAAAGAGGGGGTGGTAAAAATAAAACAGGAAAGAGGAAAAGTCAGTGCAAGAGTGTTTTTCAAGGTCTCTATTGGGAGCATTGGGATCTCAATTACACTGGGATTGTGAAACAAGTACAGAATACTTCCAAGAATTTTCCAGTCAGAGGACAGGAAGCTGGGGTATTTATCCTCTAACTTCCAATAGTTGAATGCAGCCAAAGTTGTTCAGTGTTCTGTATTTCTGGATTATCCTCCTGAGAGACTGAATGGGACTCCTGCAGGTTTAGAAAAGGCAGGAAGAGTTTTCAAACTTCAAGCGTGATGCCAACCATGTGCCTGTTAAGCCCTCATGCAGCTGTCCACTGCAGCTGCAGCTCTAACCAGAGGTGAGCTGAGGACTTGTGAGGCAAAACAACAAAAGCCTGTGATGCAACTTGTAAATGAGCTCTGAAGGATGACTTCAAGGGAGTCATCCTACAGATGTTAAAACTATCAAGGACACTGCCCCTTGAGGTAATTGCTCCAAAAGAATAATATTTATTTGGATCTTTAAATTGTGGTATTTGAAGAGGTCGAGCTGTGTACTCCCAACTCTCCCACTTAGTTTCCCCTATTATCAACATCTTACTTTAGTGTTGTACATTTGTTACAACTAATGAACTAATATCAATGCATTATTATTAGCTAAAGCCCATATTTTGCATCCAGCTTAACTCACAGTACAGTTCTATGGGTTTTAAAAAATACATAACATCCTGTGTCCAACTTTATAGTATCATACAGAATAGTTTCACTCCCTTAAAATTCCCCTGTGCTTCAACTGATCATTCTTCTTCCCTCCTCCCCCAAATCCCTGGAAACAACTGATATTTTTCCTATCTATACAGTTTTGCCTTTTCCAGAATGTGATACAGTTGGAAACATGTAGATGTAGCCTTTTCAGACTGGCTTCTTTCACTTAGCAATATTCATTTAAAGTTCCTGTGTTTCTCTTGGTGACTTGATAGCTCGTTTCTTTTTATCACTAAATAATTCATTGTATGGCTATACCTCTGTGTTCATTTACTGAAAGACATTTGGTTATCTCAGGTTTGGGGCAATTATTAATAAAACTGCTGTAAGGATTGATTTGCAGGGTTTTGTGTGGACCTAAGTTTTCAATTCCTCTGGGTAAATCCCTACAGGTAAAACTGTTGAACCATGTAGTCAGCCTTTACTTAGCTTTGTCAGAAACTGCCAAACTGTCTTCTCAAGTGCTGTACCACTTTGCATTCCCTTCAGCAATGAATGAGGGTGTGCAATGCTCCATATCCTCACCAGTATTTGCTGTTGTCACTGTTTTGGAATTAGAGGTGATACACCATTACTGTTTCAGTTTGCAATTCCCTGATGGCATATAATGTTGAATATCTTTTTATATTCCTATTTGTATCTTCTCTCTTTTGTCCTCCTGCAGTGCAGGAGACCCGGTTCAATTCCTGGGTCTGGAAGATCTGCTGGAGAAGGGATAGCCTACCCACTAAAATATGCAGATGACACCACCCTTATGGCAGAAAGCGAAGAACTAAAGAGCTTCTTGATGAAAGTGAAAGAGAGAGTGA
The DNA here is from genome assembly GCA_006410555.1 of Capra ibex. Classification (NCBI taxonomy): domain Eukaryota; kingdom Metazoa; phylum Chordata; class Mammalia; order Artiodactyla; family Bovidae; genus Capra; species Capra ibex. Next base: position 74,223,665 of record SJYO01020080.1, read on the forward strand.
AAAAGTTGGCTTAAAACTCAACATTCAGAAAACGAAGATCATGGCATCTGGTCCCATCACTTCATGGCAAATAGGTGGGGAAACAATAGAAACAGTGACAGACTTTATTTCGGGGGGCTTCAAAATCACTGCAAATGGTGACTGCAGCCATAAATAAAAGATGCTTGCTCCTTGGAAGAAAAGTTATGACCAACCTAGACAGCATATTAAAAAGCAGAAACATTATTTTGCCAACAAAGATCCATCTAGTCAAAGCTATTTTCCAGTGGTCATGTATGGATGTGAGAGTTGGACTATAAAGAAAGCTGAGTGCTGAAAAATTGATGCTTTTGAACTGTGGTATTGGAGAAGATTCTTGAGAGTCCCTTGGACAGCAAGGAGATCCAACCAGTCCATCCTAAATGAATTCATTCCTGAATATTCATTGGAAAGAGTGATGCTGAAGCTGAAACTCCAATACTTTGGCCCCCTGATGCTAAGACCTGACTCATTGGAAAAGACCCTGATGAGGGAAAGATTGAAGGTAGAAGGAGAAGGGGATGACAGAGGAAGAGATGGTTGGATGCCATCACTGATTCAATGGACATGAGTTTGAGTAGGCTCCAGGAGTTGGTGATGGACAGGGAGGCTTGGCATGCTGCAGACCATGGAGTTGCAAAGAGTCAGACGTGACTGAGTGAGTGAACTGAACTGAACTGAACCCATTCTAGTATTCTTGGGCTTCCCTGGTGGCTCAGCTGGTAAAGAATCATCTGCAATGTGGGAGACCTGGGTTTGATCCCTGGGTTGGGAAGATTCCCTGGAGGAGGGCATGGCAACCAACTCCACTATTCTGTCCTAGAGAATTCTATGGACTGTATAGTCCACTTGGTCACAAAGAATCAGACACAACTGAGTGACTTCACTTCTTTTTTCTTGGTTAGATTGGCTAAGGTTTACCAATTTTGTTGATCTTTTCAGAGAAGCAGATTTGGTTTCTTTGATTTCTGGTTTTCAACTTCATTGATTTTTCTAATCTTCATTATTTCTTTTCTTGTACTTGCTTTTGCTTAAACTTACTCTAGTTTCCTAAAGTGGAAATTTAGATTTGCATTTTAAATCTTTCTTCCTTTAGTATATTTATTCAGCGCCATAAGTTTCCCTGTAAGCATTGCTTTTGCTTTGTCCCACAATTTTGATATTTAGTTTTAAATATATTTTAAATTTCCCTTGTGACTTTTTCTTTCATCTACTTGTTATTTGTAATTATATTGTTTAATCTCCAATTACTTTGGATTTTTCCAGCTATCTGTCTGTTATTGATTTCTAGTGTATTACCATTGTGTTCTGAGAGCATACTTTGTATGATTTCTGTCCTTTAAATTTGTGAAGATGTGTTTTATGGTCCAGAATGTAGTTTATCTTGGTGAATGTTTCCTGTGAGTTCAGGAAAGTGTTCAATTAAAATCACAGAGGGCAGTAAAAGGAAGAGATAAGAAACAAAAAAGAGTGGAAAGAAAAGAGCTACAGACACGACAGACAGTGTGTAGTCTTCTATTGTATGAATTCCTCTATAAATGTTGATTGATGATACTGTTCATTTGAACTATATTCTTACTGTTTTGTTTTGTTTTGGTATTGGTTTTTTTTTTGTTTTTTTTGCCTGTAGGATTTATCAGCTATTGGAAGAGTGGTGTTGAAGTCTTCGAGTACAACGGTGAATTTACTTGCTTCTCCTTACATTCTATTGGTTTTGCTTCATGTAGCTTGAGTCTGTATTGTTAAATGATGCACATTAAGCATTGGGATATCTTCTTACAGATTCAGCCCCTTCATCATTATATAATATGCCCCTTATCTGATAAATATATTTTTCTCTGAAATTTACATTGTCCGAAATTACTTATCCAGCTTTCATTTGATTGGTATTAATATGGTATCTTTTTCTCTATTCCTTTAATCTATATGTTCATATCTAGAGTGGACTTCTTGTAGACAACATGTACTTGGTAATTTTTTTAAATGTTGGTATTTTTTGAAACAATCTTTGTCTTTTAATTGATGCATTTATGCTATTCACACTTTAGTTGATTATTGATATAGTTNTATGAATTCCTCTATAAATGTTGATTGATGATACTGTTCATTTGAACTATATTCTTACTGTTTTGTTTTGTTTTGGTATTGGTGTTTTTTTTTTTTTTTTTGCCTGTAGGATTTATCAGCTATTGGAAGAGTGGTGTTGAAGTCTTCGAGTACAACGGTGAATTTACTTGCTTCTCCTTACATTCTATTGGTTTTGCTTCATGTAGCTTGAGTCTGTATTGTTAAATGATGCACATTAAGCATTGGGATATCTTCTTACAGATTCAGCCCCTTCATCATTATATAATATGCCCCTTATCTGATAAATATATTTTTCTCTGAAATTTACATTGTCCGAAATTACTTATCCAGCTTTCATTTGATTGGTATTAATATGGTATCTTTTTCTCTATTCCTTTAATCTATATGTTCATATCTAGAGTGGACTTCTTGTAGACAACATGTACTTGGTAATTTTTTTAAATGTTGGTATTTTTTGAAACAATCTTTGTCTTTTAATTGATGCATTTATGCTATTCACACTTTAGTTGATTATTGATATAGTTATATTAATGTCTGTCGTGTCTGTAGCTCTTTTCTTTCCACTCTTTTTTGTTTCTTATCTCTTCCTTTTACTGCCCTCTGTGATTTTAATTGAACACTTTATATTATTCTATTTTCTCTCCTCTTGTAGCATATCAATTATACTTGTTTGAAATTTTTTAGAAGTTGCATTACAGTTTGCAAAATATGTTTATAAATAATTTAATTCTACTTTCAAGTAACACATTACCACTTCACAGGTAGTGCAGGTACCTTATTACAGGGTATTGCAATTCTTCCCACCTATACCTTATAACATTGCTGACTTTTATTTCCCCTATATATGTGCTATAATTACCCAAGACGTAATTGCTATTACTTCTCTGAATAAACTGTAATCTATTAGATCAATTAAGGATTAGAAAAAAAAGAATTCAAAAATAAATTATTTTACTTCTCCTTTATTTCTTCTCTGATGATCTTCCTTTTGTTATATATATCTGAGTTTCACCCTATATTATTTTGTTCTCTCTGAAGAACTTTTAGTAATTCTTACAGGGTAAGTGTACTGGTGAATTTCATCACTTTTTTATTTATTTGAGAAGCCTTCATTTCTCCTTTATCTTTGAATCATGAAGTCACTGGACACAGACTTTTTTAATACTGATAGTTTTTCTTTAAACCCTTAAAATATTTCACTCCCCTCCCATCTTATTTTCATGGTTCCTGACCACACATCTGATGTCATCCTTATTTTTGATTCCTTTTAGGTAAAATGTTAATTTACTCTGGGTTCTTTCAAGATTTTTCTCTTGTTTCTGATTTTCCAAAGTTTGAATATGATATGCCTAGATGCAGTTATTTTTTGATGCTTACCTTGTTTGGTATTCTATGAGCTTCCTATCAAAAACTCAACATTCAGAAAATGAAGATCATGGCATCCGGTTCCATCAGTTCAGTTCAGTCACTCAGTCATGTCTGACACTTTGCAACTCCATGGACTGCAGCATGCCCAGCCTCCCTGTCCATTGCCAACTCCCAGAGTTTACTCAAGCTCATGTCCATTGAGTCAGTGATGCCATCCAACCCTTTCATCCTCTGTCAACCCCTTCTCCTCCTGCTTTCAATCTTTACCAGCACCAGGGTTTTTTCAAATGAGTTGGTTCTTCACATCAGGTGGCCAAAGCATTGTAGTTTCAGCTTTAGCATCAGTCCTTTAAATGAATATTCAGGACCGATTTCCTTTAGGAGGGACTGGTTGGATCTCATTGCAGTCCAAGGGACTATCAAGAGTCTTCTCCAACACCATAGTTCAAAAGCATCAATTCTTTGGCACTCAGCTTTCTTTATAGTCCAGCTCTCACATTCATACATGACTACTGGAAAATACATAGCTTTGACTAGCTGGACTTTTGTTGCTAAAGTAATGTCTCTGCTTTTTAATATGCTATCTAGGTTGGTCATTCAGATGCTTATATCTTTCCTTTTCTCCTTTGCGTTTCACTTCTCTTCTTTTCACAGCTATTTGTAAGGCCTCCCCAGACAGCCATTTTGCTTTTTTGCATTTCTTTTCCATGGGGGTGGTCTTGATCCCTGTCTCCTGTACAATGTCACAAACCTCAGTCCATAGTTCATCAGGCATTCTATCTATCAGATCTAGGCCCTTAAATCTATTTCTCACTTCCACTGTATAGTCATAAGGGATTTGATTTAGGTCATACCTAAATGGTCTAGTGGTTTTCCCTACTTTCTTCAATTTAAGTCTGAATTTGGCAATAAGGAGTCCATGATCTGAGCCACAGTCAGCTCCTGGTTTTGTTTTTGTTGACTGTCTAGAGCTTCTCCATCTTTGGCTGCAAAGAATATAATCAGTCTGATTTCAGTGTTGACCATCTGGTGATGTCCATGTGTAGAGTCTTCTCTTGTGTTGTTGGCAGAGGATGTTTGCTATGACCAGTGCATTTTCTTGGCAAAACTCTACTTCATTCCACATTCCAAGGCCAGATTTGCCTGTTACTCCAGGTGTTTCTTGACTTCCTACTTTTGCATTCCAGTTCCCTATAATGAAAAGGACATCTTTTGGGAGTGTTAGTTCTAAAAGGTCTTGTAGGTCTTCATAGAACTGTCCAGCTTCAGCTTCTTCAGTGTTATTGGTTGGGGCATAGATTTGGATTACGGTGATATTGAATGGTTTGCCTTGGAAATGAACAGAGATCATTCTGTCGTTTTTGAGATTACATCTAAGTACTGCATTTCGGACTCTTTTGTTGACCATGATGGCTACTCCATTTCTTCTGAGGGATTCCTGCCCGCAGTAGTAGATATAATGGTCATCTGAGTTAAATTCACCCATTCCAGTTCATTTTAGTTCGCTGATTCCTGGTTCTAAATAGGAAAAGGAGTACGTCAAGGCTGTATATTGTCACCCTGCTTATTTAACTTATATGCAGAGTACATCATGAGAAACGCTGGGCTGGAAGAAGCACAAGCTGGAATCAAGATTGCTGAAAGAAATATCAATAACCTCAGATATGCAGATAACACCACCCTTATGGCAGAAAGTGAAGAGGAACTAAAAAGCCTCTTGATGAAAGTGAAAGAGGAGAGTGAAAAGGTTGGCTTAAAGCTCAACATTCAGAAAATGAAGATCATGGCATCTTGTCCATTCACTTCATGGGAAATAGATGGGGAAATGGTGGAAACAGTATCAGACTTTATTTTTGGGGGCTCCAAAATCACTGCAGATGGTGATTGCAGCCATGAAATTAAAAGATGCTTACTCCTTGGAAGAAAAGTTATGACCAACCTAGATATCATGTTGAAAAGCAGAGACCTTACTTTGCCAACAAAGGTCCATCTAGTCAAGGCTATGGTTTTTCCAGTGGTCATGTATGGATGTGAGAGTTGGACTGTGAAGAAAGCTGAGCACCGAAGATTTGATGCTTTTGAACTGTGGTGTTGGAGAAGACTCTTGAGAGTCCCTTGGACTGCAAGGAGATCCAACCAGTCCATTCTGAAGGAGATCAGCCCTGGGATTTCTTTGGAAGGAATGATGCTAAAGTTGAAACTCCAGCACTTTGGCCACCTCATGTGAAGACCTGACTCATTGGAAAAGACTCTGATGCTGGAAGGGATTGGGGACAGGAGGAGAAGGGGACGACAGAGGATGAGATGTCTGGATGGCATCACTGACTCGATGGATGTGAGTATGAGTGAACTCGGGAGTTGATGATGGACAGGGGGACCTGGCGTCCTGCGATTCATGGGGTCACAAAGAGTCGGACACGACTGAGCGACTGAACTGAACTGAAGTTGGTCATAACTTTTCTTCCAAGGAGCAAGCATCTTTTAATTTCATGGCTACAGTCACCATCTGCAGTGACTTTGGAGCCCCAAAAATAAATCTTGTCACTGTTTCCACTATTTCCCCATTTATTTGCCATGAAGTGATGGGAACAGATGCCATGATCTTAGTTTTCTGAATGTTGAGTCCCATCACTTCATGGCAAATAGATGAGGAAGCAATGGAAACAGTATCAGACTTTATTTTTTTGGGCTCCAAAATCACTGCAGATGGTGACTACAGCCATGAAATTAAAAGACACTTGCTCCTTGGAAGAAAAGGTTGACCAACCTGGACAGCATATTAAAAAAAACAGAGACATTACTTTAGCAGCAAAGGTCTATCTAGTCAAAGCTATGGTTTTTCCAGTGGTCATGTACAGATGTGAGAGTTGGACTATAAAGAAAGCTGAGTGCTAAAGAATTGATGCTTTTGAACTGTGGTGTTGGAGAAGATTCTTGAGAGTCCCTTGGACTGCAAGGAGATCCAACCAGTCCATCCTAAAGGAATTCAATCCTGAATATTCATTGGAAGGACTGATACTGGAACTGAAACTCCAATACTTTGGCCACCCAGTGTGAAGAAATGACTCATTGGAAAAGACCCTGATACTGGGAAAATTTTAAGGCAGACATAGAAGGGGATGACAGAGGATGAGCTGGTTCATAGCATCACTGACATGATGGACATGAGTTTGAGTAGCCTCCAGGATTTGGTGATGGACAAGGAAGCCTGGCATGCTGCAGTCCATGGGGTCACAAAGGGTTGGACATGACTGAGCAACTGAACTGCACTGAACTGAGCTTCCTATATCTGTAGTTTGGCCTCTGTCATTAATTTTGAAAAATTCACAGCCATTATCACTTCAAACAAATCTGTTCCTTCCTCTCTTTCCATAACATTTATTAACACCCTTCTTAAGTGTCCCACAGTTCTTGCATATTCTATTTCCTTTTTTTTAAATTATCTTTTCTTTCCTCTACATTTCAGTTGGGGAAATTTCTACTAACCTATCTTTAAAATCATCAGTTTTTCCTTGAAGTGTTCAGTCTCATAATGAGCCCATTAAGTCCTTTCTTCATTCTATCCAGTGTTTTTGTTTTCTAGCATTTGCCTTTGATTTTTTTCTTAGAATTTTCATTCCTCTGCTTATTTATCTTTTTATACATACCACCTTTTTTCATTAGTTTTTAATATATTATTTATAGTTATTCTAAATTCTCTACCTAATAATTCCAAAACCTATGCCATATATGAGTCTGGTTCTGATGTTTGCTTTATCTCTTCAGAATATGCTTTTCTTTGTCTTTTAGTATGCCCAGTAATTTTTTGGTGAAATCCTGACATGATGCATTAACTGATAGGAACAGAAGTAACCAGGCTTTGGGTGTGAGGTTTTATAATAATCTGCCTAGGAGGTAGGCTGTGTTTAATGCTTGCTGTAGCTGTAGGTGCCAGAGGCTTCAGTTTTCTCTAGTTTTCATGTGTGTGTGTGTGTGTGTGTGTGTGTGTGTTTAAATACTCTTTTGTCCTTGTGCTTAACTAACACTTTTAAAAGTCTTTTTAAATTGCATCTCAGTCTTATAGTTTTCTCAGTTGTAATCCACTGATATTATGCTGGAATCTTACTGGCGTGATGGTAAGATATAGTGGAGACACTTTTCTATAATCTTATACTAAAATCTCATTTTTGTTAGTGTTTCTGAGTCCCTGGGCTTCAGTAGTGCATCTTAACTTTCTTAGTTGTTTGGTTTTTTTCCCTTTTCTCCTTATTTGTGATTGGCTTCCACGGTGACTCACCAGTAAAGAATCCACCTGCAATGCAGGAGACAGAGGGTTCCATCTCTCGATGTGGAAGATTCCCTGGAGGAGGGCATGTCAACTTACTCCAGTATTCTTTTTTCTTTTTTTTCTGAACACACTTTTTGTTGCCTTAGTCTGGAATGCATGTGAACAATCGAGAGATGCCAGACATTTGAAGAAGACTTGATCGAAACATAAGAACAAAAAATTCTCAGGGAAAAAAAAACAGGAAATATTAACATTACTATCCTCATTTAAAATGTATTGTATTAATGAAACAACAGTATATTATGTTCACTTTTTTATGGAAACAAAACATGACAAAAAAGTGTACAAATCATGATTGGTGTGTCAATAAATTATCACAAAGTGAACATAAATGGGTTAAAAGTACAGTATTACTAATACCTCAGTAGGCTTTCCTTCTCCAACAGATAAAAACACTGTAGCTTTTAATATCATGCATTACTATTTGCCTGGTTGCAAACTTTGTAACAATAGAATTCTAGAAAATTTATTCTCTAGAATTAATTTTATCTTTTTCTCTAATTTTTTCCCCTTTCTTCACATCTGCTATTTTCAGCATGTTTATTCAGTTTTGTTTTCCTTCAGGTTTAGATTCATTGAGGAAGTGGTTTTTCTTTCATTTTTAGGTGCTTCTTTTTTAATTAATTTATGTTTTATTTGAAGGATAATTGCTTTACAGAATTTTGTTGTTTTCTGTCAAACATCAACAAGAATCAACCGTAGGTATTCTTGCCCGGAAGATCCCATGGACAGAGGACTACAGTCTGTGGGGTCACAGAATCTGAATCAGCTGAGCACTTTTACTTGTGATAGGAAAGTTAGAGGATGCTGGATCTGGCTAGTTGCCCCTGCTTTAGGTCACATAAGACTCTGGTTACATAATTTCCCTAGAAGGGCAGATTTTGTAATGTAGGCATTCTGAGCATATTTCAAAATGGTTACATTTCCCTTCCTCCTGCTCTTAAGGGAGAAAAGAGTTGTGCTCTCATCTTTTAGGCAAGAACCTGGTGAGATTTCTAGAGATATAGTTGATGAAAATGTGGCAATCTAAGACCAGGCCCTTAGGAGTTTTTAACTCTCAAGCTAGTCCAGACCCAGTCACCAGAAATTCATCAAAATTACCATGTGTATGTTCTTACCCATTTAAAGCTCCAGTGGCTTCTGTTTCAGGTAAATTGATCTCAGCTCTGGTCTCTGTATTTACCAGTTCTCTGGATTTTAGGAAGACAGTTTGCTCTATAATTTCAATTATTTGATGGATCTAAAAAATGTCATTTTTTTTCCAACTTGTTCAGTGTTTTTCTTGTGAGAATTGGAGTGGAAATTTCCAAGCTTTTTACATGTCAGAATTCACAAAATATATTTTAACAACTTTATGAGCTATAGTCTACATATTATAAAATTTATGTATTTTAAGTGTACAAGTAAGTGATTTCTAGCAACTTTACCGAGTAAGGCAACCATTACCTGACGTGAAAAGCCCTCTTTGGAAAAGACCTTGATTGAGGAAAGATGGAGGGCAAGAAGAGAAGAGGGCAAGAGGATGAGATGGTTGGATTGCATCACCGACTCATTGGACATGATTTTGAGCAAACTCCAGGAGATGTGAAGGACAGGGAAGCCTGGAATGCTATAGTCCATGGGGCCACAATGAGCTGGACAAAACTGAGTGACTGAACAACACCACCATCATAAGTCAGTTTGAAAGCATTTTCATCTCCCAAGTTGAGGAGTTTGCTTTTGATGTTTCCATGTTCCCCACAGACATTCTCCCACATATGCAGACTTAAATGTCTTTGCTAGTTTTCTACCAACATTTTACTGTATCTAGTAAAATACTATTTGCTGGAACTCTTCTGATTACCAGCCTTGTTTTCCTCAGAGATTGGATTTGAAATTTAAAGACCCCACATTGCCCCTTATCTTTATCACCTTAGGCAATTCATTCCAACTCCAGATTTCCTGGGGAAAGAAAGTAAAAATTATTTATCCTGGTATTCCCTGCAATTAGCAAAATAGTGGGCACATGGATGGTGATCAATAAACATTTGTGGATGAACAAATATGGACTTGGTGTCAAGATTCATGAAATGGTGGGATTCAACTAGATTAGGAGGTATGTTCATGGATATATGGTGGGTATAGGAATGCCCTGATATGGTCTGAAAATTTTTGTTGACATAGACTTCATGAAATTTTCAAAAGTTTCAAGGCCCAAAGGGGTGAAGAACAATGGACTCAGTGATATCCAAGGACTTTTCCAATTCAAACATTCTGCCAATCAACATATACTATATTTCCTGTTCCTAACTCAGGATTTTTATAAACTAGATGTTATGTAACTAAGAGCATTTTGACATTTTATTCTAGCTATTATAAACTTACCTATTATACCACACATCTGAATTTATGCAGCACTAGTAAAACGTAGAATCCACACTACTTAGGCTTAAAAACTGCAAGGTTCTAGTTCCCCTAAATCTAAATCTTGAGATCTCACCACTTCTAGCTGACCATAAAAACAAAGGAGGTTGAGGGCTGAAGGGAAAAGAAATGACTAGGTCTGCATATCAGACCCAGGCTTACTTATCCAAATAGTTGCATACACAGAAGAGGTAGAAATGAGAGTTTAGTTTGCCTAGCCAGGCTCTGTTTAGACCCACTTATCACTTTAAAACAAGAAACAGGATGTAAAACAGGTTCATTCCTTAAAAGACCATCATGAATTAGGCTGCAACTCTTCATTTTTTAGAGAGCAAGTAGGTAGATGAGCTAAGAAGAGGGTGGATAGTAGAGGAAGGTCTGATGTGGAGAGAAAAGACTGAAAGTCTCTCTCTGTCCTACCCTGGCCATTGGGCTTAGTTTGACTGATAGGATGTCATCTATCACTCAAGCATGCTTTTGCCTTGAGCGTGACTTCAGTTTGACAAATGCTTTGTTATTGTAACAAATGCTTTGTTGTTCTTGCTGTATATAACCTTTCCTTAGGCCAACTTCTGTAGCATCTCCATGTGTCCTCGCTCAGCCATGCAGTCATTACTAAGACCTAGACTCTTGATACATTAGATTTTTACCTAATCATGTTTTTAAATCACTCTACCAAACATATACACACACACATTTTACTAGCAGGTAGTTGATAAATATTTATTAAATGAATGCTGTGTGTCAGTTCTTCACATCAGGTGGCCAAAGTATTAGAGTTTCAGCATCAGTTCTTCCAATAAATATTCAGGATTGATTTCCTTTAGGATTGACTGGTTTCATCTCCTGCAGTCCAAGGGACTCTCAAGAGTCTTCTCCAACACCGCAGTTCAAAAGCATCAGTTCTTCAGCACTCAGCCTTCTTTACAGTTCAACTCTCACATCCATACATGATTATTGGAAAAACCATAGCTTGGACTAAAAGGACCTTTGCTGGCAAAGTAATGTCTCTGCTTTTGAATATGCTGTCTAGGTTGGTCGTAGCTTTTCCTCCATGGCTGCAGTCACCATTTGCAATGATTTTGAAGCCCAAGAAAATAAAATCTGTATTAAAAATGCTTATTACAAATATTATTTTTAAGTGGGAAAATATTTATAATGTTGAAAAAGTAAATGCAAATCTGTATGCATACTGTAATTACAATGACATGAAGAACATATATTAAGGTGAAATTGCCAGAAGGAAATATGACAAAATGTGGCCAATAATGGTTCAATAATTCATGAGTATCTTTTCTTTTCTTTATTTTCCAATTTTTTTCTCATTCATATTTGGGGGTTATTGATATTTGAGGGACACTCAGCAAATGGTGGGATAGGAAACGCTAGTTGATTTCCCGCCATGGAGCCCTTCAATACCCTCAACCTCCTGAAATCTCCCTTTCAGACTTAGTATGCCGCTACGATTCATGGGGTCGCAAAGAGTCAGACACGACTGAGCAACTGAACTGAACTGAACTGAGTCACTGTGCAGCCTGCATCAACCAGAGTGCTACATCATTAAAACTAAAAAACAGAATGGCCTAACATGAGGTTTCTATGCAGGATGCCCTTTGGCATAATCTATAGTCCTTCAGACCTCTCTAATCAGAGGTTTTAGATTCACATTGCTTTGGAATCTCTGTTATGAAATAGCTATTTTTCCCATTAGGAGGCCTAAATTAAAAGATGAGCATTTGGGATCCTAAACTCTTTTCCCAGATAATGTGGGAAATCTCCTTGTGTGGAAGCTAGAAAATAGCTGATGCTAACCCTAGCAATGCACAAAGCATCCAACTTTTAACTACCGCAAGACTAATAGACTGATTATGACCTCTTTCCTGCTGGGCACTAAGAACGTGCAGGAATTTTTCTTTTTCAAAAGTTAGATAATAGCTCCTCTTGTTCCTTGTTTTAATTTCATAAAATAGCAAATCCCTGTAGTCCTGAGTGATTTAGCCAAGTAAGCAATTATAGGAGATTGCTGGATCCATCTCCTTTTCCCCAATAGATTTGAAGATGAGTTGAGTATGTTCAGTTTTTTCATTCTTCCAAAAAGTCAGTCAAACTCCTACTGCTTTGTAAGGTCACTGAATATCTCCTGCAGGCTCCTTTCAGAATTCCAGTTGAGAAGTTTCTTAAAATAGCAGCCTGTTATATTAGTCAAGTTTCCTTTGGTTGCAAGTGGAAGAAGCCCCTCACATTAGCTAATGCAAAAGAAAGAGTAGGCACTATTTAATAGTTCACATAACAAAAGAGTCTACAATATAAAATGTCATCAAAAATCTCTCTCATTCTCTCAGCAATATATTTCTCTGTGTTAGCTTTATTCACCACAGGCTCAAATGACTGCCTCTACCAAGCTCCAGGTTCATGTCATCCTTGCATGTGCTCTCAGAAGGAAAGAGGTTCTCTCCCCCCAGCATGTCATAAACTCTGCAAAAACATTGGCCCTTTTTAATGCACATACAGCCTGTGTGGTTCAGGGTGAATAGATACTCTAACAATTGACCAACCTAGATTAGATACATCTTAATAGGAGTCAGGAACTTGTGGTTCAGAATCAGGTGGAAGGAATCTCCTTCCTGTATCTCCACCATAATGCAGTGGCATTTGCAAAGGTTGTCTGTGAACCCTCACTGCAATCTTTGCCACATGTTATACCACTTTTATATATATCCAGACTTATACATTTGAACTTATCAAAAGAAAGGGGGGAGAGAATTTTCTTTGATAAATACAACTTTAATAACTTGTTACTGAAGGAATGAGGTAATACAATCAAGGAAAAGAATCAAAGAGAAATGTAAAGGACAACAAAAACTAAGATACAGAGCACTTCCATGACTCTAGGAATTTCTTCACTCTCTTCAAAGCATTACTCGTTGCTACATTGGATTTCCTCCTCCAGGGGATTTTCCCAACCCAGAGGTTGAAGCCAGGTCTCCTGCATTGCAGGCAGATTCTTTACCAGCTGAGCCACCAGAAATCTAGAAATTTCGTCCCTCCTACTTCAAATCATTACCCACTCTCACATTCGCAAAGACTGTTCTTATTTCTATCCACATAGAACTTTCTTAAACTATGTAATTGAAATTACACGATATGTAATTTTCTATAATCTTTTACTCAATATAAGATATATCCCTATTTTTGTATACAATCAGAAGTTCATTACCTATTAGTGAGTGCTGTACCACTGAATAATATCTCCAAGTGATTGTGCCATTTTACACTCCCCCCAGTAATGTTAATTATTCCATTTGTTATGGAACGTGCCATCTTTGTCATGATACTATCAGTTTTAAATTTTAACTATTTAGGTGGTTGTGTAGTGATATCTCATTGTGGTTTTAATTTGCATTTCCCTGATGACAATGTATGGATGTGAGAGCTGGACTGTGAAGAAGGCTGAGCACCGAAGAATTGATGCTTTTGAACTGTGGTGTTGGCGAAGACTCTTGAGAGTCCCTTGGACAGCAAGGAGATCCAACCAGTCCATTCTGGAGGAGATCAGCCCTGGGATTTCTTTGGAAGGAATGATGCTAAAGCTGAAACTCCAATACTTTGGACACCCCATGCAAAGAGTTGACTCATTGGAAAAGACTTTGATGCTGGGAGGGATTGGGGGCAGGAGGAGAAGGGGACAACAGAGGATGAGATGGCTGGATGGCATCACTGACTCGAGGGACGTGAGTCTGGGTGAACTCCAGGAGCTGGTGATGGACAGGGAGGCCTGGCATGCTGCGATTCATGGGGTCGCAAAGAGTCAGACACGACTGAGCAACTGAACTGAACAGAACTGAACTGATGACGATTATGTTAAGCACCTTTTATATACTTCTTGTCCATTCAATATGTTCTTTTGTCAAGTGTTTTTTTAAGTTCTTGAGCACTTTTATTGGGTTATCATTATCATCGTCTTTTACCTGCACTTATGCTTTGTTATACATATGTTTCACAAACATTTTCTCACAATCTGTGCCTTCATCTTACTAATATCTTTGAATGGGAAGAATTTTTAAATTTTCATGAAAATTAATTCATAGATTTTTTTTTAATGATTAATGCTTTTTTTTATCCTGAAAAATCTGCCTGTACTAATGTCATGAGATAGTCTCCTATGTGTTATTCCATATGGTTTTTAATGTAGCCATCACATTTAGGCCTATGAGTCTTTTCAGATTATTTTTATACATACTTCAAGATAGGAATGGAAGCTTATTTTTCTTTTCATACCTTTATTCCAGGATATCTCTGACATTTAAGGTCAGAAAATACTTTGTGTAGGAGGCTATCCTCTTCACTGCAGGCTATATGGCAGCATTCCTGGTCTCTACCCACTAGATGCCAATAGTGCCCCTACTCCACTGTGACAATAAAAAATGTCTGCAGACATTGTGGAATGTTGAGGGTGGAGGGCAAAATTGCCTGTGGTTGAGAACAGCTATTTTATACAATTCCAGCATCATCCTTTCACCACTGAATTGTTTTGGCTCCTTTTTATGAAAATTAATTATTGTATATGTGTGGGTTTTTCCTGGACTATCTATGCTGTTCATATCTTAATTACACCAACATTGCAATACACCAATACTGTAGTTTTTATTGTTTTATTTTTTATTTAAAAAATTAACACTGGTTTCAGGCACAGAAACAAGGTAATGTAAGTGCTGGTTTTTTTAGGAAATGCTTAAACTTTGTTGCAGGACTTTGAGAGATTATGCAAGTCCAAATGTTCCACTATGAGTTATGTAGGTTTTTAAAGGGTAAGCTGCTGTTGCTGCTAAGTCACTTCAGTCGTGTCCAACTCTGTAAGACCCCATAGACGGCAGCCCACCAGGCTCCTCTGTCCCTGGGATTCTCCAGCCAAGAATACTGGAGTGAGTTGCCATTTCCTTCTCCTTAAAGGGCAAGAACTAGTATTAAACAGAAACTTTGGTTTCCACTGAGAGCTTCCATGCACTGATCTAGTCTTGTTTACAGATAATTGTGACAATAAGAGCAACAGGGAAGTCCTCACATGAAGAAAAATAATCCTGATAGAATATTGGATCTTAAGATTAGATAAAGCAGACTTGTTCCAGGTGTCCAAGAGGTTGCTCTGCATTATAACCTGAAATAATGGAATATAACAAACAGTTTTAAGTATAAATTTGAGAGATGTGTACTGTTTTCAGACTCTGGTTTGGTTGTGATTTCCCATCTTCTCATTTAGATGATTGTCCTAATATCTCAATTTATATCAGTATATCTACCTATATTTATTGCTATTTTTTTCTTGTGGCAGCACATGGGCTACTTTGAAGGCTGGAATAAACAAAAACACTCAACCATCAGAAGAGATATAGCAACTAACTTCAATAATGCCTCAATCAGCACCATCAAACCAGCTCTCCAACAAATGCTAAAGGATCTTCTCTAGACAGGAAACACAAAAAGGGAGTATAAACTCGAACCCAAAACAATAAAGTAAATGGCAACGGGATCATACTTATCAATAATTACCTTAAATGTAAATAGGTTGAATGCCCCAACAAAAAGACAAAGACTGGCTGAATGGATACAAAAACAAGACCCCTATATATGTTGTCTACAGAGACCCATCTCAAAACAAGGGACACATACAGACTGAAATTGAAGGGCTGGAAAAAGATATTCCACACAAATAGAGACCAAAAGAAAGCAGGAGTAGCAATACTCATATCAGATAAAATAGACTTTAAAACAAAGACTGTGAAAAGAGACAAAGGAGGAAACTACATAATGATCAAAGGATCAAT